>PVJA010006622.1:12076-72489 GCA_004027025.1 Myocastor coypus | reverse complement strand
TCTCTCTCTCCTTTTTTTTTTTGCTGGCCACATGTAAATTGCATCACAAATCACAATAGCTCTGTAGGATAATTTCAAATCAGATATGGTGATCCCCCCTGCTGTGTCTCTGTTGCCCAGAATTGGACAAATGGACTTCTAATTCTTCTTCTAAGCCTACATTTCTTTCTAATGTTAGTATGCAATCTTAGGTCTCTTCTGGTTCCAAATGAAATTTAGGAATATTGTTTTCTAGTGCTAGATCTGAAATTATTTGACAAAAATTAAAATAAATTTGAACAACAATTTTGAGAGTTTCTTCATTTTCAGTATAATGATTCATCCTATCCTTGACTAAGGAATATCTCTATTTTTTGCTATCAACTTCAATCTCTTTTAGAGAATACCATAATTTTCAATGTATAGATATTTTATTTCCTTTGTTATATTGATTCTTAAGTATTTATTTTCCTTTTTTCAGTGCTATTGAATAGGACATGATTTCTGTAAATTCTTTCAGTTAATTTATTCACTGTGTAATGTCTTAGTTACTCTTCTCTCATTGCTGGCACAGATACTTGACACTCAAAATGAAGGAAGTAAATGTTTATTTAGCTCACAGTTATTGGAGTTTTCAGTCCATATTCTGCTGGCTCCAAGTCAGAGTGGCACATCACAGAGGCCAGCGTTTCATGGCAGCATCTAAGAGCAAGAACGCAGGGAAGAGAGAGTAGCATCAGTGCAAGCATTTCACTTCTTTTCCCTGCTTTCATTGGAATGAAAGTCACCTGACCCAGGCAAGGTGCAGCACTCACACCCACAATGATCAATCACAAATTGCAGAAGCTACCCCATGACTGCCCCCCACTTGATGGGACAGCTATGCACAAATCATAACATGTACAGAAATGCTAAATTTTGTAGTTGACTTTGTATCAAGATGAACTACTAGTTGTTTTTCTAAAATCAAGAAGTCCTTTTGTGGAATTTTTAGGTTCTTCTATGTAGAATGTCAAGTCATCTGTGAATAATGATAATTTAACATCTTCCATTCATATCATTATTCTATTTGCTTCTGTCTTTTGTATAATTCTTCTGATTAATGTTAGAATTCTATTTAGCAGGAATTGTGATGGTAGGCATCTTTGTCTTCTTATTGATTTGAGGGTGAAGAGATTCATTTTTTGTCTTTTCAGTATGTTGTTGGCTGTTTGCTGAAATGACTTTTATCAAGTTGAAGTAAAGAACATCTTTTCAGATTTTCTGTAGGATTTTTATTATGATTAAGTGTTGAACTATGTGATAAGTTTTTTTTAATCTGCATGTATTTACATGATTCTGTGGTTTAGTGTTTGGCTCTGTTGAGTTGGTGCATTAGACTTGTTTATTAGCATACATTGAACCATCCCTTTATTCCTGGAATGAATCCCAGGTTGTCATGATGCATAGTCTTCATTATGAATTGCAACATTCTGGTTGCCAGTACTTCATTCAGGAGTTTAGAATCTATGTTCATTTAGAATATTAACCCATAGTTCTCTTTTTCAATTGGGTCTTTCTCTGATTTCATTATCACAGTAGTATCTATCTCCAAAACTGATTTAAAAATTAGTTCCTTTTAAATTTTATTAAAGAGTTTGAGAAACATTGACATTTAGTTTTCTCTAAATTTATTGTAGAATTCATCAGCAAATCCATCATAAACCCGGCTTTTCTTTGTTGGCAACTTTGCAATTACATTTTCAATTTCATTAGCTGTTATTTTGTTATTCAGAATTTTTAACTTTTGTGTTGAATTTTGGTAACTCATATGTATCTAAGAATCTGTCCATTTTTTCTGTGTTTTCCATCCTAGAAGGGCAAATCTTTCAGAAGTAGGAATTGGTGTTCTGAGTTTCTACAGGATCTGTAATGTTTTTACCTTTTTCATTCCTCGGTGCATGAAATTGGGTCTTTAATTTCCTTTTCTTAGTCTGTTTAGTTAAGACTATCGATTTTATTTTTTCAAAGAACTAACAGTTAGACTCAATAATTCTTTGTTTTATTTTGTCATTTTACATTGTGTTAGTTTGTGATCTAATCTTTATAATTTGTAGATTTATATGAAATTTTAGGTTTGTTTTGATCCTTTTTTTTGTAGAAGATTTAAGTGCATCATTAAGTTGGTCATTTATACTCATTCTGTTTTCCTGATGTAAGAATTCACTTCTATAAATTTTCCTCTTAGGTTGGCTTTCATTGTGTCCCACAAGATATGATATGTTTTATCTGTTTTCTTGTTTGTTTTAAATTATGTTTTATTTCACTTTTAATTTCATATGTGGCCCACTGTATGTTAAGTATGTTATTTTATTTCCTTGTATTTATGTGTTTGAGGGAAATTCTTTTGTCTTTATTTTCCAGTTTCACTGCACTACATTCAATAATATACATAGAATTATTTCAATTCCTTTGCATTTACTTAGTCATGTCCTTTTGACCAGTATGTGGTCTATTTTAGAGCACTACCAATGTGCATAGAAACCTGAGAAGATTTGTGTTCTGATGGTATTGGGTAGAACAGTCTGAACATATCTACTATGTCCATTTGTTCAAAGGTTTGGTACCAGCGATTGAACTCAGGCAAGCACTTATTCCACTGAGTTATTTCCCCAGCCCAGTGCTGATATTTCTTTACTGATTTTTGTCTAGCTGATCTATCATTTTGTCGTAATGGGTCAATGGGTCATTAATTCTTGATAGGCTTTCCTTTATACATCATCTGTTTCTTTAACTAACAGCTTTTTGAATTGGTATATTTAACGTTGGTCACAGCTGCTTAGAGTACAATATATTTCATTTATTTTCATGTCAAATTCTTTAGCCATGCTTTGGAAGTTTTCTACCATTATTTCTGGAAGGTTATTTATTTATTTATTTATTTAGTCATTGGTGTTGTGGCAAGCTTTCTCACTGACTCAGTCTTACATTATTCTTTGCATCATTTTGTAGTTTTCAGGCTGACTTTTTCGTGGCCCCTTGTTAATTTTAATACAACTTTCCGTTCATGATTACTAGTTGTAATTCTGCCTTCATCATGTGATATTCCATCATCTCCTTTATTTAATCTGTTTCATATACTTTGAGTAGAACATTAAATCTCTTAGATTTCTGTTTGGATCTCTGTCATGAATTCCATTTGTTTCTTATACTGTGAATTGTTTCCATCGTTTTTCTAATCTCATGTATTCTTTTACCTATATCTTCTTCACTATCTTTAGTTTTAATATCGTTTGTGTACATGAGAGTTTAGGTTCTCCATAGTATTTTCGACTTGTTGATATCATTTCAGAAAGTTTCAGTGTTTCACTTTCAGTTTCATATATTTCCTTAAGTTCCAGCATCATGGTGGGTGGGCTGAGGGTCTGTAGTTTCATTTTGCTTCAGTAGTTTGTCATTTTCAATTTTCTTTTTTCATTTTATTTTCTGTTGATACTTGCTGATTTCTTATGATACATAGTTTAATCACTAATATTGAGATTGTGTTAGACGATACCTGTTCTTCAGGGGTATCTTCTGGATATGAGTGGTTTCTTATAGATATCCCAAGACCCTGCCTTTGAAATTTCTAAAGGATGCAAAATGACTATTTGGCTCAGCTCTTATTTCTTTAGTACTGGTCTGTGGTGATGATTATGATTTCGTGCAATCATAGTGTTTTTATACAGGAGAAAACTGTTTATATCATATTATATCATATACAACACACTAGCTAATTTATTACTCAGTATTAACAATAGTTTCAACTAAAGCTTAACTACTTATGAACTATGGTCATCATTATTCTGCTACATTCAATCCTAGAAGCAGACTCTAAAAATATATAACAAAATAAATATATGTAATGCACTTGCATATATATATATATATATATATATATATATATATATATATATATATTTCCATAATTTTCACTTAGTAGAGTAATTCTACCATTCTGAAAAGGAGAGGAGGATAAAGATGTGTAGGTGACAGGCTAACATGATGAATATGGTCAAATATATTAGAGCAAAGCCTGTAAGTCACAGGATGAATACATTTGTTTTGAGATACAGGAGGACACAGAACGAGATGAATGCAATAGAATGTAAAGAAGTGATAAGCAAGTCTCAGACAATGTTTCCTCACTTGAAAGTTTAAATTAAAGACGTAGTTGATAAATACAGAAAGATCAATAGATGGAAACAAACAAGAGAGAAATATGAGATACTTAAACAGTGATAAAAACAATGAAGACAGACAAAGAGAGCAAAAATTAAATAAGATATGCAAAAGAAAAAAGAAGAACATAGAAATGGAGGACAGGTAATAAGCCAAATGCAATAGTTGTTATAGAATACAAAAAACAGACAGGGAGGGGATAGATAGCCTCTAAGATAATGACACTGCTGTTTGCAATTCTGTGAAATTATTCATGTGAGATCCAAGAAATATGCAACATACTCTAGCCACGTTTGACATGGGATATCCACTGAGAATGGAGCTGATCATGGCCTGTGGATGTGAGGGGCTGGGACTGATCTCCTGCTGGAGTTCTCCAGAGCTTATATGCTGCCTACTTGCTGCTCCTTGAGACATATCCATACTGCTGGTATTGCTTATTACTTTATGCACGTGGGACTGGCTCTCCTGGGTCATATGATTTCCTGTCAATCCATGTGTCAAAGGTGTGTGTACACTTGTATGCCCAAGGCCTGTCCTGATCTGGTTCTCATAGGTTCTTGTCATCCTGCCTGGCAAAGACATTCTTGCATCCATGCCTTTGGGGGATAACTTTAATCAAACCATAATATTTATATTCACAGAGTTATACAAATGTCACTAAAATCTAAGCCTAAAACATTTGCATCAGCACAAAACAAATTCCATTTCTGTTAATATTCCTTCCTGATTGTCCTCCTTCCCAGCCTCCAGAAAACTCTAATTTCTTTTTCTATGAATTTTCATATTCTGGACATTTCATAAATATGTCACTTTTGTGTCTGGTGCCTTTAGTTTATCATGTTTTGAGGTTTATTGATGATGTACACAACAACAATACTCTGTAATGTTTATTAAAAATAATATTCTATTTTGTTGAAATATAAAATTTAGTTACCCAATCATAACATATAAGTGATATGTATCTAAATATCTATTTTGCAAGTAAACAAAAAGATGAAGTTTGTTTCTACCATGAGGCCGTTGTTAATAATCTTCCTATAATGATTCATGTGCAGGTTTTAGTATGAAAATGTTTTCTACTCTTTTAATTAGATACATAAGGAGTAGAATTAACATTCTGTGTAATTTTCAGGCTGTTTTCTGAAGGGGTTGCACAATTGAATTTCTCAAACATCAAAGAATGAATATCCTAAATTCTCTAAATGTTTATCAACACCTGATACATACTTTCTTTTTTTTAAAATGTATTTGATACAAGGTCTCACTTCATAGTCTGAACTCACAATGTTCCTCCTGTTTTTGGCTCCCCAGTGTGGCGATTATAGGCCTGTGTCACCACGTCTGGACTCCGTTGCTGCTTTAATATGCCCGAGGGCAAACCTGGCACAGCAATTACTAGGTCTCTTAGCTTGCCTAAGCAGGAGCTTAATCCACTGAACACTTGATATTTTCTGTTCATTTACTTTTATTTACAGCTACCGTAGTATGTAAAATGATGTTTCATTGTGTTTTTAATTTCTAGTTCTTTTTATTAATGATTTTTTTTCGTATTTTACATAGGTTCAACAGGTTGCTCAGGGTCTCGCTACTAGATGAAACTTGTAGTTGTCCACCTACTTACATACTGAAAGAGTTGGTATTATAGGCACACCCAGTTTGAATTGCTGTGTCAGCACGCCCTGGAGTAGGATTGAGCAGAGCAGGCCTGGGGCTCAAATCTCCAGTTGCTGACGTTTTAATCCATTGAGCTACTTGACCAGAACTTGGTTAATAATTTTGAGCATATTTTCCTTCAGTTATTGTTAATTTGCTTACCTTCTTTCAAATAGGATCTACTGAAATTCTTTGTCCATATTTTTTGGACACAAATATTCTTATGCTTATGTAATGTATTTATGTTTATGTAATGTATTTAGTTGAAATTCTCACATGTTCCAATGCAACTTTTATTGGTACATAATATTTTATTAGTGTATGTTTATAGTTTATTCTTGATCTAGCCATTATTAATTTTTCTTGCCATTTTACACTAATTTTTTATTAACATTATGAAAATAAGTTGGTATTTCTGAGGCTCATCTATTTGGTTGAATTTCCTTCAAAAACATATTTATTCTCTGAGAGATATTACATGATATCAAGCTGCTTCCAATGTTTTTATGCTGTATTTCATGTTGCTTCTGTTCCATATGTGACCTTTTGCTATCTTTCATTTCAAATCTGCAGCAATTTTGTAAGCAAGAGTTATAGTCATGATCTGGACCTTGGGATGAACATCTTACCATTAAGAGAATATATATGATTTTTTGTTATGTTTCCAAAGAGTTAAATATATGCTGCTATTGAGCTTGTATTCCCTCACTTCCAGAAATTTCTTTATTCTACTTTACAACCCAAGATCACTGTCAAGCTCAGTTTTGCCTTTCAAACATTATGTTTTAATTTGTAGTGCATAACTATTACTTAGTTTCAGTGAAACAAGATTTGTGTGAATTTTTACATTAGTTTATGCACTATTATTTTGATGATGAAAATAGAAAATTTTCATTATTAATATATTGTAAGCCCACAAAAGTTTATCCTGCCTTTTCTTGATTCTTCTCCATCAAAACACTGTTTTTTCCTCACCCACACCTTATTCCTTACCTACGATATAGTGTTGCTTTCTATTTTCATTGAGAAACAAAACTGTCAGCTTTCTATAAATCTTGCATGTACAGCATTTCTCAATTATTTTTCTAGAGTTTGCCTATAATTATGGCTTATATCCTAAGTTACAATGCAAAACAGACAATTATAAATAATGATTAACACTTGAAAAATGGTCAAAATTGTGAATAAATACAAATCTAACATAATGAGTATAAAAATATTAATTAAGATATGTAATTAGCATGTTTATTTCTTAGGTGTGAATCAAGTAACTGGGCACCTGTCAATGTGGAATAATTTTCTACCAAGGTGATTCTTCCTTATAATTCATGATCATGTCTTAAATGATACTATTAGGACTTATTACATTTTATTAGGCCATCTTTCTTATTAAAATACAAATTTTGGGGGGCCGGCAGGATGGCTCAGTGGTCTAAAGCGCCTGCTTGGAGAAGCTTGGGTGTCTTTAGGGACCCCGGTTGGATCCCCGGCACCACATGCTGTGCCAGCCCTGCCCTCGGGGCAGGCTGAGGCGGCCATAGAAATGAGTGAATAAACAAAGGTTCTGAAACAAGAAAAAAATAAATAAAATAAAAAATTCTTTTAAAAAATAAATAAAATGCAAATTTTTTGATGATATGTGCTATGGTGTTATTTCAGATTTCATTCTTATATTGGAAATGTAGTGCTCAATGCGACAGTGTTGGAAGATGTAGTTTTCTGGGTGGAATTTATATCACAAGCATTGTGCCCTCATGTGGGAATTAACACAAT
This sequence comes from Myocastor coypus, assembly GCA_004027025.1. Lineage (NCBI taxonomy): Eukaryota > Metazoa > Chordata > Mammalia > Rodentia > Myocastoridae > Myocastor > Myocastor coypus. Next base: position 64,881 of record PVJA010006622.1, on the reverse strand, counting down.
CATAAACTTAGCTTATTATAATGTGTCCTTTGTTTTTTTACTATTTTGCCATGTAAGGGCATGTTTATCTTTTTTGTTATTCTGGCTTCAACAAAATAATTGCATATCAAGATGAACTTTGCTGGATTCCAGCACTTTGCCCCCTTATTCTTGGACAGTCCATTCTCTACAGATGTGACACATTAAACTCCTGGTGTGTACAAATTACCCAGCATCAAGTATTTTGCTATAGTACATACCACATTCTAAAAGAATACCTATTCTAAAAGATCAAGCAAGATGATTAGCCTATATTTCTCAAAATGTGATCCTTTAGACATTATATCCATAAGCCATAAATTTTTATTATATGACAAATAATATTTAAGTTAGTGAAGTAGTTTAAATGACATTAAAATATTTTGTGGGGGCTGTTTACACCTTTTAATGTAATATGCATTCGCATACACTCAAAATATAATGTATGTAGAATTTCTGAAACCTATTGGGCCATGATCCTTTTCCAACATAATTGCTCACTATATTGTTTTTCAATATAGTTTTAGAAATGTCTTATAATTTCTTATTGACAGCATGCAGGGACAAAGCTATTAAAGGGGATAGAACTTTTCAGAAAGCACTCAGGGATGTAGGAGTGGCGTTTACTCGACCTGCTCATGACGGTTCCCTCCTTCCTGCCTACACTGTTGTGGCCCAACGTGGTCACTACCTGTAGAAAATGGTGAAATAAATGACTTAATATGACATTTTCGGGTCAAACTCAATGATACCCAAGAAGAACTAAAAAGAAGCTTATAGGAAACTGGATTTGAAGTGCATTCTGGATAAGAATCAAAATGAAGGCAAAAGCTTTAAACAGATTTATCAAGCTTATGAAATTCTCTCTGATACCAAGAAAACAAAATTACATGATAAGGGAAGAGAACAGGCAATGAAGGAGGGTGGAGAAAGTGGTGGTTTTGGTTTCCCCGTGGAATCTTTGATACGGTTTTTGTAGGAGGAGGAAAGATGCAAAGAGAAAGCAGAGGTAATCATGTTGTAACTCAGCTCTGTTACCTTAGATGATTTATATAACCGTGCAACAAGGAAACTGCCTCTGCAAAGGAATGTGATTTGAGACAAGTATGAAGGCCAAGGTGGTAAGAAAGGAGCTGCGGAGGGCTGGCCCAACTGCCAACATACTGGAATCCAAATAAGAATTCATCAGGTAGGACCTGGTATAGTTCAGCAACTTCTGTTTGTATGCATGCAGTGCTAATGCCGTGGAGAACATATCAAAACTGAAGACAGAGGTAAGAGCTGCAATAGAAGCTAGATAGTTAAAAAAAGAAGATTCTAGTAGTTCATATAGACAAAGACATGAAAAATGACGAGAAGATAACACTCCATGGAGAAGGAGACCAAGAACCAAGGGTGGATCCAAGAGATATTATCATTGTGTTGGATCACAAGGATCATGCTGTTTTTACTCAATGAAGAGGTCTTTTCACGTGTATGGATATACAGCTAGTTGAAGCGCTTTGTGCCTTCCAAAAGCCAATATCCATTCTTGACAGCTGAGTGATATTCATCACCTCTCATCCAGGTCATATTGTCAAGTTTGGAGACATCAAGTGTGTACTAAATGAAGGCATGCCAATTTATCATAGACCATAGGAGAACGGTCATTTAATCATCAAATTTGAGAAAAAACTTTCCCAAAAATGTCTTTCTCTCTCCTGATAAACTCTCATTGCTGGAAAAATTGTTACCTGAGAGGAAGGAAGTAGAAGAGACTGCTGAAATGGATCAGGCAGAACACGTGGCCTTTGATCCAAATCAGGAAAGACAGCACCATTATAATTTAAAAGCCTATGAGGGTGATGAACATCATCCCAGAAGTGGCATTCTACATCAGACTTCTTAATGCAACCAGTGAATAATGCTCCCTATTGGCATGTAGTATGCAGTAGTGAGTGCATGAAAGACTAGAATCACCATATACTCATTACTTGCTATTATTCTTTTTTAATATTCAATTATAGTAGTGTTTAGAAAGTTCAGTGAAGAATAAACACAAATACAAAAGCTTCAATTTTTCCATGTATGCATAATGACTTCAGTGTGCAAGATGAAGTTTCATGCCTATAATACGTACTTAACTCTGCTGTCCATTAGGCCATGCCATATAATTTACTTCAGTTGTATATATGGGCAAGCTTAGTGACCCTGCTTTCTGCTACCCCAACTGTTACTTGAAAGTGGCATAAAATATAATTTAATCCGTGATAACAGTAATAGACATGATACCTTTCTAAAAAAGGAATTTCTTATAATGCTGTTTTATAAGGCCCTGCATTTCTAGGATTGCAATCCTTTCTGCTATGCTATCATTTCTCTCTCTCTCTCATATATATATACATATATATATATATATATATATATATATATATATGAATAATACTGTTGACCACTTTGAAACATGATAAGCGCTTGAGTTGAGTTGTGACTTCAAAGCTGGGTAACTATGAAATTAAAGTGAAAAGAGTACAAGGAAAGGTAATTTGCATGTATAATATAAGAAGGTAGTCTATTTGTATATTACAGGCTTACTTTAACTCATTTGACTTAATGGCCCAAAATAACTGTAATTTAATGTAATAGTATAGCAAACTATGATGAAGAACTTTACTTATATGTTTAAAATGTCATATGTTTACATGCTTATTCTGGGTATCATAATTTAAGCAATTGTTAAAATGTATGAATGTCTTCTTAATATACTGATTTCAATTAAAAAAAAGAGCTGTTGAAAGGAACAAAAATTGACATTTTTGAAAAGATGAGTCTTATAATAATATGAGGTTACAATATGAATAGTAAAGTCATATTGAATTATCCGGCCTGATTTAGGTTGGTAATGTTGCCCTACATTGAATGCTGGGTTTTTTCAGAAGATCAGCACTTGAAGGTATCTATATCCTTCTAAGAGTTATATCATTTCAACTACTATTTCATACTAGACAGCTGATAGGGATAAGGACCCAGTATCCATTGGATTTATATAATTCCTCAGTAGGTATTAGACTTAGAAGTCATGTAAGAAATATTTGTTGCCCTGACCAATTATTTTGTTGTAATTGATAACATTTTCATGAAAATCATTCATATTAAAGAATTAACATTCTATTTTTTCAGTAAAATTATTCTTTAAGATGTATGTATCTATAAGTTTAAACAATATATACTATTTATATCTCCCTTGCCCATATATTCAATCTATCACTGATTATTGCTTCATTATTTTTAATTCTTTCTCTAATTCTAGCTCAGGACTCTCATCTCATTTCAAATCATTTTTCATGGTGGAGTCAGCTTCCTTTTCATGAAAATTCCTTATTTTACATTTATAATTATCCTTCACATTCTCTTGAACTCTTGCTGGCAACATTATTTTTTTTGTATTTCCTAGCTGCATAATTTCCAATCTCACTTTTTGCTATCTCTAATAGGACTTCTTTGCTCTAGTTGGAGATACCTATTTTTAACTGAAAAATTACAGTCTTTTTCTTGCTGCTTGTTCTTTCATTTTCCCTATATCTGTTCATGTATTTAAACTCAAGCTACCATTCAACAATTACAATAAGTACTATTGTTATATATCCTTCTACAGGAAATAGATACACAGTGATATCCAGCTCTTTTGCAACAACTGAGTGTCTTGCTACCCCTGGCAAACACAGAACTAAGTCTCATAATAGCCTGTATTAATAATTGTGCCCTATGCTTATTTGAAGCTTCAAAAACAAAGATCAAGTATGTGAAGAATTCAAGCAAAAAATAGTATTTCAAAATATTTCAAGTGACCCATTCTTGATTGATCAATTGATTGATTTACTGATGTAATGTATTTGGAATAGGATCTCACAACGCAGCTCAGACTTACAGTGATTCTCCTGTCTCAGCCTCCCCAGTGCTGAGATTACATGCATGTGCCACCATGGCTGGTCTTAATAGCAAGCTCAGTGCATCTGGGGTGGGGCACGCACAGCAAGTGGTGCCAGGGATTGAATCCTGGAACTTGTGTTTGCCTAAGTGGATTGTAAGTCTACTACGCAGTCTGTCAGCCTGTTTTCTTAATTTTTTAATGTAGACTTGAACATAATAAAAGAACCCCCAAAAGGCTAAAAGCTAATGATGTGGTCCAATGGTAAAGCACTTGTCTAGTGTGGCTTTGGTACAAACACACACACACACACACACACACACACACACACACACACACAGAGTTACAAAAAAAGAATTCCAATCTTTGATTCTTCAGAAATTAAAATGTTGCATTTATTCTTATTTCATATTGGTACTTAAAATTATTTTTTTTCTTGTAACAGTTTATGTCTCTCTATCATCTGTCTAGCAACTATCCATCATTTTTCTCTGATGTTGTATACATTATAGCTTTGACATTAAGCCACATTTTTGTTTCAATAGAATCATTAAATATAATTTCTTTTAAAATTTCAATGCAAGTCTATGATTTTTATACTATGTAATGTCTAAAACTTAGCACTCTTCTGTCTTAAGGAGCTTTATATTACCTTAACTTCTTAATGAATAATTCATATTTGTAATAGGCAGATATGTTATTCATTTTTGGGAGAGAGAGAAATTCATTTTGATGATTCTAAGTTGTTTATGAAAACCACCCTGAAAGTGTTGCCTGATTTCCTCATTAAGTAATTAGAATTTGAACAAGTTTTAGTATAATCTTGTGGTACCAGATCTGATTGCAGGAGTCTAGCAAAGCAAACATGTTCTTTATTATTGTCTTCAACATAAAACCTTTTCAAAAGTGTCAGTATTTGGAAGACTTATATTAAATCTGTAACTACGCAGCAAAATTCAAAGAAAACTAATAAGTATTGAATGCTGCCTGTGTGGGTAGTAGTGCTGAGGGATGGTTAAGGGAAAGGTGTTAAAGAATAAGTTAAAAGGTCATTGTGCAATACAGCTTCCTTTAAAGGATAATGGAAACAGTTTGTCATTATGCGTATGGTTAAGTCTTGGTAGTTACTTGGAAACAAGTAAGAAGGAATAAAATAATGAAAGGGCTATTATCTCATTGAACCAAATTGAACTTTAAAACTATGAGAAATTGAAATACTGACCAAATTAGCTTACACAGTTCAGTGCTCAAAATGTATTTGAAAAAGGAAAGCATTGCATTTAATTTGCATTTCACCTTAACATACTTTTTTTTCAATTGGACATCTCGGAGCTGTGTTAACTGGCTACTTAAGACTTAGGAATAATACAATGACAAATGCTGTAAGAAAAAAATGCTTTATTTTATGAAACATTTCAAATTTGTAAATGATAAGGCATCTCTTTGAGCAATTATTAAACAATTATAGTACAACTGAGAAATGTCCTTTCATTTTGATGGAAATGCTTGTTAACTTGATAGTTTAAAGTCATACTTAAAAATTTCGTATAATGGTAACACAAAACAGAAATGATTTCAGAAGATTCACAGTGAGTGATATGAATAGGCTCTATGGTTTTTAATGGAAGATACAAGTATGTTAGTGTCCTTATGGTTAAACACCTTTCTTGGTAATCACACAAAATGCTCCACATATCAGATATGACAGAGGTAAGAAAGGCAAATATATATATATATATATATATATATATATATATATATGTATGTATATATATATATATATATATATGTTTTTAGATGCACTAGAAGCACTTTATTTTTAGTTTTTTAAATTTTATTGCATTTAATAAGAAATAACAATGTGACAGTTTCAAAACATATTAGTAGTACATTTCCAGTATTTGATACAAGGCATATTGTTGTCTTCCCAGTAGTTTTACAGAGCACAGTGTGTAGGCATGATAATTTTTCTAATCATTACTGGTGCAAAAAAATTTCTTCCCATTGAACTAAAAGAAAGTAGTTGTATGCATAATCCATTTTAAATGTGAGGAAAAAATAACAGTAAAATCTGGACCCAGAGTTCTAATACTTTATTGTTTAAAAATAAAACTATATAGTATTATTTTGAGTATTAAATATGTCTTTTTAAAGCAATGAGAAAATCTGTATTTGTGTGTTTAGTAACAACATATGAACATAAGTTAACTTTATTCAAAAATAATTCATGAGCTTTATATAGAGAATCTATTTCAGTGCTGATGAATCTATGGCATAAGTGTTGTAAAGGGCTGTTTGTATCACAAGTAGCCCTAAAAGGCTCACCTCTGTTGAATTTTTGTGCTTAATATCCTATGTAGGGAGATATGTAAAATAATAAAACTCCAGTGCATAGAACTTGAAGCTCATATACCTGTAGTATAGGTATGTAATGCAATATCTGCAAGAGATAGTATAATAGAATGTTCAAAATATTTCCAAGAAATACATACAAATTATGAATTATTAACCCTGAAAGAGTAAGAAAAAATTTAAGTTGGGTTTTAAGTGGTAAGAGATACTGTTTTGTGAGAAAAGAAGGAAGTATAAAATGACACTGTAGCCTGGAAAAATAAGGCAGGGTGAAAAGGTGTATATAAAATATTGGGACTCTATAATTGGAACTATTAAATTACTTTAGTTATTAATGGTATCAATCCTTGGGTTGTAGCCAGTAAGTTACCTCGGCAGTCTAAAGCGCCTGCTTAGGAAAGGGTAGGCAGATGCTAGGGACAGTAGTTCAATCCCTAGCATAACATGCTATGGCAGCTCTCCCCTCAGGGCAGGCTGAACTGTAAAAAAAAAATGACATATACTTGGAGCTTATAAAATTAGAGATTATCTGTTCTTATTCCTGTAAATGAGTTTATAACAGATTTGGAACAGAAAAAAAATTGTTAGATTTTCTTGAGTCACGGCATTGATGTATAGTTCAGGCTGGCCTACATCTTACTATGTAGCCCATCCTAGGCTCACATTCCTGATCATCCACCTGCTTCATCCTGCTGAGAGTTTCGATTATAAGTGTGTACAATTGGATGCAACTTTTCAGCAAGAATACTGTTTTTTTTAAACGTAATGTTAATCATAGTAATTTGCCAAATATGCAAAACACTGTATTAAAGTGCTACTTAAATTCTAAATAGGAAAATCACCAAAATGTCTTGGAAAATATGAATTCTGATTCAATGTGTCTAAGAAAAAGATCTTGTTAGACAATTACAATTCTTTAAGTCAATCCTTAAAATAAATCTGGCTATGTATTTATACATACACATATCATGCTAGTTCTGATTTTTTGAAAGGACTAATAGAAATGTACTATGCCCTAAATGCTTATCTTTTGGAAAATGAAATTATTTTCCATTATATTCTTCCAAAATATTTACAATTTGTCCTACATTTCATCCTATTCCTAAAACATATCCCAACATCATTCAATTACAACTGCTTGTGTAATCTTGGTTAGAATATTTTTCAAATATATTCTCCTTTTATTTATCATCTCTAAATATTATTTTTCATATTTATTTCTTGCTGAATCTATGGTAACCACATTATAATCATTTTTCTCAGTCTTTACCATTGTCTTGTCTGGCATACAAGTTTGTTTACTGCAATAGTGCCAAGTGGAATTTCTAAAATAAAAATATGACAATGTTACTTCTCCACTTACGTTTTTTCAGTGGCTCAGTACTTCCCTTATCTCTTTAATATGACTTATATTTATATGAGATTTTTCAATATAGAGTTAAACTGAAATGAGCTTAGATTTCTGGCTGTAAGAATGAGAAGAAATTAATCTTCACATGAGAAAGAATTTTAAGGACCATGAAGTATTCTTAATTGTGAGATGAATTGTCTCCTGTATGACATACTGAAATTTTAACTCCCATTACTTGTGTATATTAACTTATTTGTAAATACTGTCTTATTGATGTAGTTAAGATTATCCTGAATTACAGTTTACTCAAGGGTAGTCACTGATGTGAATGAAAGAAGAGAGGAATTTAAAGAAATACAGAGAGGAAAAGGGCAGTCAAAGACAAAGACAGTGTTTACAGTTATGTTTCACAGATCAAGGTATACTAAGGGTTGGTGCCAACCACTGGAAGTGAGAAAGAATCAAACAAATATCCTCTGGAGCCATCAGAGAGAGCATTACTCTGCCAACATGGTGATTTTGGGTTTCTTAGCAGGGATTTTTTGTTTTTGTTTCTGTTTTTTTATTTTTATTTTTTTTATTTTGTGCAAGATCTCATTGTGCAGCTCCGACTCAGACTCGTAGTGATCTCCCTGCACTTGCTTAAGCAGGAACTTAGTCTGCTGAACTGTCTCACAGGTTCCTGAATTTCTAATATACAAAATGGTGAACAAATAAATATTTTTTTGCTTCAATCCATCTAATTTGTGAAACTTTACTATGACAGTCCTAGGAGGTTCTTAGAGTTTGTATGCCTCTACCTTACAGAAAATGTTGAAATGATTTCCCATTATCCTTAACGTAAAGGAAAAACCTTTAGCAAAATCTATCAGAATCTGTGGTGTGAGCCTGGTTTACTTCTGCAAATTTATCTCACGGGGATTTTTCACTTTTCATTCTCCACAAACATTAGCCTTCTTTCATATGATCAGATGAAATGCAAAGTCCTCAGTGACTGCATCAGAGTTTGCTGTTTTTTGCTCTCATTATTTTCTGCACATCTATTAGTGTATAATTAATTGTATCATCTTGTGATTAGCATCTATTGCTTTTATAACATAGTAAATCTTATAAGGATAGAGACTTCGTGGTTTGGTTCATTATTGACACATCTGTGCCAGCATAGTGCCTGATTTATGAACTATTTAACACACATATATATTAATGAATAATTTAATGAATAAAGAAATGTTACATAAATAATATTTTCTATCAAGTAGTTTTGGATAGTCTACTAGATTTAAAAATTTCTAAAAATATCATTGCATTTTTCAGTTAAGATATTTGGGTAACTTTAGTAATTCCAGTTGAATTAACATTCATTGCATTGTACTGTGGAAAGTATTGAGGCTAGAGATATTATATATTTTTATGTAATTTTGAGACCAGTGTGGAAGCAGACTCAATATGAACAAAAAGGTCATGGCTTATAATTGTATGTCAGCCACAGAGCCTTATGTGGTCCTTATGTGGCCCTCCTCCTGGGGGACAGACTTTGAGATGTGACTAAAACTGGAATTTGTGACAGATTCATTGTCTAGTGTTGGGATTAAGGAAGAGAGTGCATACTGTATAAAGGACTGAAAGTATCTTGTCCTCTCTCTTCCCTCTTTTATTGCTTTTGCTGATTTCCATCACCATGGATGGTTACCCTTTTGTCATGTGCCACTCTCCTTTTGAGTCAGGTGATAATGGACTGAAACTTTAGAAACTGAGTGAAATAACATTTTTCCTTCTTAACTTTGAGGATTAGATATTTTGTCTCAGCAGTGACAAGAAAGTTACTAAAACAAGAATAGATCCTATTTAAGAATACAAGAGTTGGCCCCTATGATAAATATAGAGTCAATAAAGATAGATAGCACTAATACAAAGAAGGAAGAATCCAGAAGAAATACAGAAAAGAAGAATTAAGTTGAGCAGTATGACATACACTGTCTTGAAAGGGAATTAATTCCTCTCAAGAAGCAAAAACAAATACTGGTATAAATAATCTGTTGATAAATATGTTGAAAAGTATGGCTTTTGATACTTACAGTTCCTCTACAAAGAATGCCAGGTCATATAAAGTATAAAATAGTTTACATTTTTCTTGTCAGCTCTTTAAAAGTTTTGTAGCAAAACAAAGGACAGCAATTGATAGTGTTAATTCAAGATTGGAAAGTGGCAGTGTAGGAGATTTTTAAAAGAGTTTGTAGTAAAAAAAAGTTTTTGCAAGTAATACTTATATTAGTGTAATTAATATATAATTAATATTAAAATATTATACTATGCCATTCTTCAGGTGATTAGAGACTCCCACATGGTGTCTTTCAATCTCCAATATTAATTGTATAAGATGGATAAAATTGACTAACATCGAAATTCCAACCACTATACTTATTATCCAATGAAATATACAGGTCAGGAAAGAATAAATAAAACTACATGGAAAATAAAGATTTCGTGTCATTTAAAGACAGAGAAAATTATGAATTTCACATTAATTTAAAGTAGAAAAATGGCTCTATATTCAGCATTATACTGCTCAAACTCTTATTGAAATATTTTTTTTCTGAAAATGAGAGCAGAAAAAAAAATTACATGAAAAAGAGAACAGTGAAATTAGTCCTAAGGGAAAAAAATCCACTAAAAACATAAAAATACTGACAATATAATAGATAAGAGAAAACTCTGAGTTTGAAACTGTGAAGGACACTGCACAGGAGCCTTATTTGTGGGTGAAGAGGTTACAAGAAATGGGTAGGTGCTCTTGAAAGATGGGGCACTGAAGGGGAAAAAATAAACCTATAAGTAAAATTTTGGAATACTGAAAATGAAAGATTGAATAATTATGCCATGCAATTTCTTTATTTACTACTACTTCTCTAATTACTATTAATCTTAGACAAGATTCCAAATATCTAGCACAATAATATCATGCAAAAGCTGCTAGAGAAAATAAATAGATCAGATTCCACTCAGCAACCAGGGCCAGGGCAGGAGACTGTCCTGGAATCTGTGGAAACTCATTCGACACAGCAATCAAGGCTAGCATGTGATATATACCACCCTGGATCCGCCAGAAACTAACTCAATCCAACAACCTGGCCTGGTGTTCCCAGTGAGGAAAACTTCTGAAGAACTCTTTACAGAGAGACTAGAGACCAGACCCATCCAGCTGATCCAGAAGCAGAACATCTGGCCAGAGTGTCGCAGCAGATTCACCTCCAAGGGATGCAGCAGGAAGAAGTGGAATTCAGCAACCATATTTAAGCCACACCCATCTGGATGAGTTTTAACTGGGTAGATACAGACCTGGAACTAAGGTAAGAACCCTACCAAAGTTCTATGGGAAAGCTCAAAAGGCAGGGCTATACAAAATGAGAAAGAGAAGAAGCAAAATGTGCTCTCAGGCCCTGAGGCCACCCAGAACAAATGCAAGAGACAACGGATAGAAGAAATTAGAAATCACAGACCTAAAATCTCTGAAATCATAGCATCTGAAGTAAAGAAACAACTGCAGGAAGCCATAGAGGAAATCAGATTAGAACTAATTTCTGAAGGAAATAAAGAAATAATACCTATAATAAAAGAAGTACGAAGTAATTCTAAAGACATTGATAAAAAAAATACAGGAGAATGGAAAAAAAATGGACTGTTTGAATGAGCAATGCAGGAAAGTACTGGAATGTATGAAAGGGATTTAAAGTGCTATATAGGAGCTTAAAACCTCCATCACAAGCTGCCAAAACCATTTCAATGAAAATGAAATTAGACTTTCAGACCTTAAAGACACCATTGCAGCTAGTGAAGTAGTAAGAAAAGATCTCTTAATAACAAATAGGATATAACAAACAATGATTTAACAAATGCAAGATGATACAATGATGAACAACTTAAGACTAACAGACATCAATGAGAAAGAAAAAATTAATAGGGGGCCTGGCAGGAGGGCTCAGTGGTCTAAAGCGCCTGCTTAGGAAAGCTTGGGCAGCTGCAGGGACTGCAGTTAGATCCCCGGCACCACATGCTGTGCCAGCCCTGCCCTCAGGGCAGGCTCAGCCGGCCATAAAAATAAATAAACAAACAAAAGTTCTGAAATAAAAAAAAAAAAGTATTTGCTGGGTGTGGTGGCTCACGCCTGTAATCCCAGCACTCAGGAGGCTAAGGCAGGAGGAATGGTGCGAGTTCGAGACCAGCCTGGACTAGAAAAGTGAGCTCAAGGCCAGCCTGAACTGCACAGCGAGACCCTCTCTCAAAAAGACAAAAATATAATAATAATAATAATAATAATAATAATAATAATAACAATAATAAAAAAGAGTTAATAAAAATGGAATAAAAAGAATATGGGCAGAAGTAATAGCAGAAAGCTTCCCAAATATGAACAATCTCAGACTCAAGTAACTGAAGCATAAAGAACTCCAAATAACATCAACCTGAATAAAAACACACCCAGACATATAATAGTCATGATCCCAGTAATCCAGCAGAGGAATAATATACTAAAAACTGCTAGAGAAAGGAAACAGATCACATTTACAAGTAAACCTATCGAATAATGGCAGATTACTCTTTCCAAACCATAAAGTCAAGAAGAGTACGAAGAAGAGTGCTTCACATCCTCTATGAAAATATATTCTGTTCCAGAGTGCTATACCCTGCAAAACTTTCTTTGAAATATGAGGGAAAAGTGAAATACTTCCCAAACAAGGAGCAATGAAAGAATTTCATGATGTCAAAGCTAAACCTACACAGACTACTAAAATGTATTCTAGAGAGGGACCAAAATGACTCAAACTCCACAAATGAGAACAGAAAGAACCCAGCAAAAGGGAAACTAAACAAAGAAGAAAAAGTGTTAGAGTAGTAAGTAAAAAGCTTGTCAATCATAAGTCAATACCACTCAATTATAACCATCAATGTAAATTGACTCACTTTTCCAACCAAAACAAATAGACTGCAGAGTGGATAACTAAGCTAAATTCAACAATATGATATATTTTAAAAAATGCACTTAACTCATAAAGAATCTCATAGCTTACAATTTAAAGTATGAAAAACATACTACATGTCCAGCAACTCAAAAAATCAGGGGTAGGAATCCTATTTGCACACAATCTAAACTTCAAACCAAGATTGATCAAATGCAATAAAGAAGTCCAGCACATACTGGTTAGGGAAAAAAATTCAAGGGGAAGAGATAATACTCATAAATATATGTGCACATGACAGAGAAGCACGAAGTTATATAAGACAAATTTTAATAAACATGAAAAATCTACTATCCAATACAAGAATCTTAACAGGAGACTTTAACACCTCTCTATCCCAAAAAGATAGGTTAAGCAGACAAAAATTTAGCCAAGAAGTTGCAAAACTAAACCAGAACCTGGAACACATGGACTTGGTGAATCACCAAAGAGTGTTCCACCCAACTGCTTCTGCATACACATTTTTTTACAGCTGCACATGGCAAATTTTCGAAAATAGACCACATAATACTCCATAATACATGCTTAACTATATGCAAGAAACAAGAAATTATCCCTTGTATATTATCTGACCACAGTGCAATGAAATTGGAAATAAATGACAAAAGAAACTACAAGAAACCCAGAAATACATGGAAATTAAACAACATCCTTCTCAGGAACCAGTGGGTTATAGACTAAATTAAACAAGAAGTGGAACAATTCTACAATTTAATGAAAAATGAAACACAACGTACGGGAATTTATGGGATGTGATGTAAACAATTCTGAGAGGGAAATTCATAGCTCTGAATTCACACATTGACAAAACAGAACAGGAACAAATAAATACTCTCATGCAGCACCTAAACTGACTAGAGAAGGAAGAGCAAATGAAAGCAAAAGCCTAAAAATGGGAGGAAATTATAAAGACTAGAACAGAAATTAATTCAATCTGGACAAAGAAAACAATACAAATAGGGGCCCGACAGGATGGCTCAGTGGTCTAAAGCGCCTGATTAGAAAGCTTGAACAGCTACAGGGAACGCAGTTCGATCCCTGGCACCACATGCTATGCCAGCCCTGCCCTGAGGGCAGGCTGAGGCGGCCATAAAAATAAATAAACAAACAAAAGTTCTGAAACAAGAAAAAAATAAAGGGGCCCGGTGGGATGGCTCAGTGGTCTAAAGCACCTGCTTGGGGAAGCTTGGGCGGCTTCAGAGACCACAGTTCGATCCCCGGCACCACATGCTGCGCCAGCCCTGCCCTTGGGGTGGGCTGATCTGGCCATAAAAATGAGTGAATAAACAAACAAAGGTTCTGAAACAACAAATAAATAAATAAATAAAATTTAAAAAAATAAAGAGAAAAAAATAAATAAAATTTTAAAAAGAAAGCAATACAAATAATCAATGAATTAAAAAGATGGTCCTTTGAAAGATTAAATAAAATTGATAAGCCATTAGCTAACCTCATGAAAAAGAGTAAAGGAAGGAGTCAAATTCAAGCAGTCAGGAATGAAAAAGGAACACCTACTACAGACCCAGCAGAGATTCAGAAGCTAATTAATAGTTTCTTTGAGAATCCTTACTCTCACAGAATTGAAGGCACAGATGAAATGGACAGTTTCCTAGAAAGGTACAAATTACCAAAATTGAATCAATAAGATATAAGAATTCTCAGTCAGCCAATAAGAGTCAATAAAGTACAAAATGTAACAAAAATCCCATTGAGAAAAAAGTCTAGGACATGAAGGATTTACCACTGAAATGTGTAAGAAATTTGAGAAGACATAATCACAGAGCTCCTTAAACTACTCAGTGAAATTGAAAAAGAAGCAATAATGCAAAAATCATTTTTGGAGGCAATTATTGCACTGATACCAAAACCAGAGAGAGATGCAACTAAAAAAGAAAACTACAGGCAAAATTCTCTCATGAGCATAGATGCCAAGATCCTCAATAAAATCATTGATAATAGAATATAGCAAATCATCAAGAAGATTATACAAGTTCACTAGGTAGCATTCATCCCAGGGATGTAAGGATGTTTGAATTTATAAAAATCTATAAATGTAACACAGTATATCAATAGAGCGAAAGGAAAAAAAAAAAGACATGACTGTCTCAATTGATGCAGAAAAGGCTTTGCACAAAGTCAAATACTAATTCAGGTTCAGAGTCCTACAGAAAATTGGAATTGAAGGCCACTACCTCAGTTTGATAAAGCCATCTACGACAATCCAACAGCTAGCATAATTCTAAATGGGGAAAAACTGAAGTCTTTTACTCTCCAATCTGGTACCAGACATGGATGCCCCCTATTGCCACTTCTATTCAATATATTTCTGGAATCATTATCTACAGCCATTAGACAAGAAAGAGAAATAAAAGGAATAAGAATAGGTAAAGAAGAACTAAAACTTTCACTATTTGCAGATGACATGGTAATCTACATAGAAGACCCAAAGAACACCACCAACAAGCTACTGGAATTAATACACAAGTTCAGTACCATAGCAGGTTACTATGTCAACACACAAAAGTCAATATCATTCCTCTACACAGATAACAAACACACTGAGAGAGAAATTAGAGAAACAGTACCATTTATGATAGTACTGAAGAAAATGAAATACTTAGGAATTAACCTAACTAAGGAAGTAAAAGACCTTTTCAATGAAAACTATAGTACTCTGAAAAAAGAAATCCTAGAAGATCTCAGTAAATGGAAATATATTTCCTGCTCCTGGATAGGAAGAACCAACATTGTGAAGATGGCCATACTCCCTAAATTGTTCTACAGATTTAATGCAATTGCTATCAAAATACAATTAACATACTTCACAGTCGTGGAAAAGTTACTCCTAAAATTTATTTGGAACAAAAAAGACCCAAAATTGCAAAGACAATTCTGAGCAACAAAGGTAAGGCAGGAGGCATTGCAGTTCCTGACCTAAAGTTACACTGCAAAGCTACAGTTATAAAATCAGCTTGGTACTGGCAAAAAAAAAAAAAATAAATCTGAGGATCAGTGGAATAGATTAGAAGATGCAGAAGCAGATACAAGCACACTCAGCCAATTTATCTTTGACAAAGGGGTCAATCATGCTTACTGGAAGAAAGATAGCCACTTTAACCATTGGTGTTGGAAAATTTGGCTGTCTACATGCCAAAAACTAAAACTTGGCCCTAGTCTATCACCATGCACTAAAGTCGAAATGGATTAAACATATAAAAATTAAAAGAGAAACGTTAAATCTACTGGAAAAGAAAGTTGCACAAAATTTTGAAGACATTGGGGCAGGGAAAAAATTCATGGACATAAATCAAAATGCACGTTTAACACTTGAAAGCATCAACAAATGGAACGCCCTCCAGCTAAGAAGTTTGTGGACTTCAAAAGAAATCATCAACACAGTGAAAAGACAACCTACAAATTTCGAAAAAAATTTAACTAACAAGAACTCAGACAAAGGTCTTCTATGTAGAATCTATAAAGAACTGAAGGCAATTAGGGTCCCAAAATTCAAGGACCCAATCCGAAAATGGGCATCTGAGATGAACACACACTTCTCAGAGAAAGAAATTAAGCAAGCGTATAAATACTAAATACATGCTCCATATCACTAACTATCTGTAAAAAGCAAATTAAAACAACACTTAGATACCATGTCACCCCAGAAACAATGGATATCATGAAAACATCAACCAACTACAAAAGGAGAGGGTGTGGGGCGGGGGTGAAAACACTTCTCCACTGCCGGCAGGAATTCACACTGCTGCAACCATTTTGAAAAGAAGTGTGGAGACTCCTTGATAATCTAGAACTGGAAAACTCATTCAATTAGGCAATCCTACTGCTGGGAATTTTCCCAGAAGAACTGGAAACATCATATCATACTGATATCTGTGCACCTATGTTTATAGCAGCACAATTTGTAATAGCCAAAAGTTGCAAACAACTAAAATGTCTATCATCTGAAGAATGGTTGAAAAAGTTGGGGTATTGTTATACAAAGTAATATTACTCAGCTATGAAGAATGACAGACTAAAAGACTTCAACTGTAAGTGAATGTATCTTCCTAGTGGTTGATACAATCTGTCAACTTGGCTGAATGACTCAGCAGTCCGGTTCCCTGTTGGTGGGAGCCACACTCTGGGGTACAATTGGTTCTTCCCTGGAGTGTGACCAGGCCCTGCCTAGGATATAATAGGATTTCTCCCTAGAGCAGGATCAAGGGCCCATCCTGGGGTATGATTGGCTCCACCCTAGGGCACAATGAGCCCATGTCCGAATGACTGAGCACAAAAAACGTTTTCAAGGGCTGAAGGAGTCAACACTTCACTTCATTGGAGAAGCTTCAGTCTTCGCATTCAGACTGGATTTCATTGTCTGGGTTGCAGCGCAGATTCTTTGGCCTCCAACTTGGATCTTTCACCATCCGTGGCAGACTCTTCAGCATCCATGACAGACACTTCAGTCTTCCATTGCACACCCGTCAGCTGACAGAGACGTACACGGAGTACAGTGAAGTACAAGGAATACAGTGAAGTCCAGGCCTCGGGATTGAATTCTTCAGTCCAGAGCGTGAAGATGACCTGTGCGCGTTGCCTCATCTGACTCTGTGGCTGACTATTGGAAGCCAATTTTATAATTCCTCATAGATTGTATATTTTGTGTTAATATTGTTATGGTTTATGTCTAGTTGTCCCCCCAAAGCCTCATGTAGTCATTGGATGGAGACTTCTAGAGTTTGACATTTGATCAATGATCCCTGGGATTATGGGTTTTAGTACTGATGGGATTATGGGTCGAAGTACTTCTGGAATTATGGATGTAGCCTAAGGCAGGGGCTACAGTGGAGAGCCTGAATGTAATATAAAGAGAGACAGAGAGACAGACTAGAACTGTTGCTGCTGCTCTGCTGCCCTGATTGACTGGCTGCCTCTGCCACCATTTTGCTGCTGTTCCGCCATCATGAACTGGATTCTCTCCTCCCTGCTCCACTCAGCCTTGGGCCAGCCGAATATGGACTGAAACCTCCACGAACTGTGAGCTAAATAAACCTTTCCTTCCTTGATTTTGAGTGTCAGGAATTTGTCCCAGCAATGAGCAAAAAGTAAGACAAATATCCATTCCTCATATTATATCTATTCTGTTCCTCTAAGCAAAACCCTGAGCAATACAAAGCAGAAGCAAAACAGTGCCGAGAATAAGCAGACATGCATAGATCTATGGTGTTGGCTGATTAGTCACGGGGTTCCCAAAAGTGATATAAATGGGAAACCTACAAATTTTTTGCTAAATTTCCATAAACAAAGGAATGATGGGGCAAAAGAACAGAGATCTGCTTGGAATCAAGGTAATGGGCAATCACGGCCTCTCAACCATTTCCCAGATTTGAGCCAGTTAACAGCCCAGAACCCATTGAATGATGGGGAGGCTAGGTCTCCTTGAGGAAGGATCATAATGCCACCAGAACTTGTACAGTCAGTCGTCTTCACGTTCTTCCCAAGAGAGACCTAAGACCTTTTGCCCGAATGACTGTACACTCCGGAAAGTGAATGATCAGACATTTTGGGGACCACTGGACAGTGATTCTGAACTCATATTGATTCCAGGGGATCCAAAGCACCATAGTGGCCCTCTAGTAAGAGGAGGAGCCTATGGAGGGCAGGTGATCAATGGAATTTTAGCAAAGGTGAGACTCACAGTAGGTCCAATAAGTCCTTGAATCCATCCAGTATTTATATCCATTGTTCCAGCATGTATAATCTGGATAGACATACTTAGTACTTGGCAGAATCCTCACATTTGTTCCATAACCTGTCATGTTAGGACTCTTGTGGTTGGAAAGGCCAAATGGAAGCCACTAGAGTTGCCCTTGCCTGGTAAAATAGTGAACCAGAAGCAGTATCGCATTCCTGGAGGGATTCCAGAGATTAGTGTCACCATCAGGGACCTGAAGGATACAGGGGTGATGGTTCTCAACACATCTCCATTTAATTACTCCATTTGGCCTGTGCAGAAGATGGATGGGTCTTGGAGAATGATGGTAGATTATTGTAAATTGAATCAAGTGGTGACTCCAATTGCAGCTGCAGTACCTGATGTGGTCTCTTTGCATGAGCAGATTGACAAATCTCCCGGTAGTTGGTATGCAGGTGTTGATTTGGCAAATGCCTTCTTCTCCATACCTATCCATAAGGACCATCGGAGGCAATTTGCTTTCAGTTGCCAAGGCCAGCAATATACCTTCACTGTCTTGCCAAAAGGGTGTGTTAACTCTCCTGCTCTGTGTCACAAGTTAGTTTGTAGGGATCTTGTTTGTTTTTCTCTTCCTCAAAATATTACATTGGTCCATTATATTGATGATGTTATGCTGATTGGACCTACTGAGGAGAAGGTGGCATTCACCGTGGATTTGTTAGTACAGTATTTGAGGGCCAGAGGATGGGAGATAAATCCCACAGTGCAGACTCTTCGGCCTCCAACTTGGATCTTTCGCCATCCGTCGCAGACTCTTCATCATCCATTACATACACTTCAGTCTTCCATTTCAGACCCACCAGCTGACAGAGACTTACATGGAGTGCTGCAGTGAAGTCCAGACCTCGGGTTTGAATTGTTCAGTCTGGAGCATGCAGATGTCCTGTGCACACTTTCTCATCTGATTCTGTGGTTGACTAGTGTAAGCCAATCTTATAATTCCTTATAGATTGTATATTTTGTGTTAATATACATTCCTTATATTATATCTATTCTGTTCTTCTAAGTAAAACCCTGACCAGTACAATCTTGAACACATACTCATTAGTGAAATAAACTACACCTGCATGTATAAGTATCGTATAGTCTCCCTAGTATAAGAACACAAAGGAAGAAATAAAAACGGAGAGGTGTAACACATCTGAATTGAAATCAAGGAATTAAAGGTTAAATAGTGGTTTGTTTGCAAGTAGAAAACATAAGAAACATGGCAGGGGCAAAACCATGCACAGGATTTGTTAAATAATGGTCCTAAGGACCTCCAAATGGCTTGTCACACAGAGGATAGCAATGTGTAATAGTATAACTGTGTCTGGAATGCGTGTCATTCTGGTCTTTTAGATGTGTGCTATTTGTAATGTAATTTCAGTTGTTGCTGTACTCTCTCTCAAGTAATTGGTTCATTTACAAGAAACTAACAATTTTATTAAGTTAGAGTGAGAGACTAGGCAAAAATACTGAAGGACTGACAGGCTACAATGTTGTAAATGCTTAAGTTTCTAAATTGCTGTGTAAAAAATTGTAACTGTTTTTATCACATTCTATAGGGATTTATTAGTATATGAGTGATTCACAGATAATACCAATTGCATGTTAAGTAAAAGAGGTTTAATACTCAGAAAGACAGTGATGTTAAGCTGAAGTACCTATGTTATAGATTAATAGTATTCCTAAGCTTTAAGCTTTTCTTTGGAGGATTAAAAATATAGGTTTACAGATGAAAATTACCAGAAAAAGAATGGCTATGAGGATAGGCAATATTTTGGCCCTAGCCCTTTAACGTCAGTGAGGAATCAGGACATAAGGAATCTGTACTATAACATCCTATAAATAATAAGAGTTTCACAAATGTTCTGTTCAAGGAGATCATGAGGCTACAAAGGAAGGGGTTGAGGATATAAAATGTACCTAAGGAAACATTCACACAGGCTTTCACAGAGAGCAAATTGGTCAAGCGGTGGCCATAACTCATCCAGATGTCTGACACCGACAATAGCTCCACAAAGCACTATGCATGGTTTCAAAGTAAACCCTGACTCGATATGACTGTCCTTGTCAGATACAAAAGTTACATGTTTTGTTATACAGTTCTTACTTTATTGCCCTTAACCACCCAGCAGAGAAGGTCATAAAACATAAAACTAGATTAGTGTGCTGATCTGCTTAAAGCAACAGCTTCCATCACTTTCTGTTTTGCCAATAACCCACTGCAATTATGGAACATTGTATTATGTATACAACTACTTTCTCTTAGTTCAATGAGAAGAAATTTTTGTACCAATAATGATTAGAAAATTTATCATGTCTGCACCCTGTGGTCTGTATAAGTACTAGGGAGACAACAATATGCGTTGTATCAAATACTGAAAATGCACTGCTAAGGTGTTTTGCACTTGTCGTCTTGTTATTTCTTATTTAATGCAATTAGAACGAAAGAAAGAAAACAAGAATTTGCAAAAGAAGAAGCTAAAGTATCATTATTTGCAGATGACATGATACTCTACTTTGAAGACTGAAAACGCTCAATCAGGAAGCTCCTTGAATTAATGCACAAATTCAGTTGCATAGCAGGGTATAAAATCAATACCCAAAGTGACAAAGACAACATTATACAACATATTATCTGTTGTAAATAATAATAATAATAATAATAATAATAATAATAATAATAGTTAATATTAATAATAATAATAAAATCTGTAAAAACAACAAAATAAAATATCTCCCAGTGTCTCTTATATTCTTTTGTTGTTTGGCTTTTTGAGACAAAGTCTTGCTATGCAGTTCAGGCTGGGCTTGAGCTTAATTTTGTAGCTCAGGCTGGTCTCGAACTCAAACCTATCCTCCTGCCTCAACCTCCTGAGTGCTGTGATTACAGGGGTGTGCCGCCATGCCTGGCTCCCAGTGTTTTATATTCAAAAGAGACCTTTTGCATGACAATTGGAACACAGAGTGTTTGGTGCTATATTTATCCATTGATGAATTTATGGCTGAATATGTTGTTAGTGGGTTGTTTTTTAAGGGACAAATCATAAGTTGGCACATTTTAGAAGTGTGCAAACTTATCCCCTTCCCCTCCTGCCACTGCCCCTGCTTTTTGCTTGCTATGGGCAAACAGCTTCCCACCATCATGCACTTTCACTATTCCATTTCTGCCTCAAAACCAGTTGACAATTGGTAAACCTTCTGAAATTGTTAGTCAAATAAACCTCTCTTTCTTTAAATTTCATGTATCAGCTATTCTGTCTCAACATTGAGAAAGCTGAATATCACAGTGACAAAACACAAACCGAATTAGAACGTTTCAGGTGCTAACTTTGACAACTTCTCCATACTGGAAACCACCAAGCAACAACCAAAATAGGAAAATAATAGAAAAATACTTTAAGTAGCACTAAATCTCCTTGGTCACTTGAAAAATTAAAGTTCACCTTTAATCGTAAATTCACGAAAGCACAAATAGAAATGAGTAAACAAGAGGAAAAAGAAACATGAGTTGAGTAAATTCATATAATATATCAAATGAGGGCTATAAAATAATATCAAATCAAGTGTACAATACAGGTCATTACACTAGTGACAATCTCATGTTCAATAGTATGATATTTCTTTCTGGAGGTGACAACCTTCATATTAGAACATACCTATGGCAAATGATCATCTTCAATGATCGCCGGAGGAGTGGAAGATAAAGCACAAAAAGAAGCACCTGATACAGAGCTAGAGTTCCTACTTCATGGACATTACATGCCCAGGATGCTATAAAATCACCACAGTCTTTAGCCATGTACATACAGTTTTTCTGTGTTGTGGCTGCTCCACTGTCCCTTGCCAGCTTAAAGGAGGGAAAGGAAGGCTTACTGAAGGATGTTTTTCAGGAAGAAAAAGCAAAATAGTATCCTCAATCAAGATGAATTGGAAGCCATTACAATAAACAGTTTTTGGATTGAAAAAAATACTTAAAAACTATATAATATTTAAATATAAATGAATAACACCCATTTATTTACAAAAATGTACGACCATTAAATGTCATGTAGTATAAGAGTTTTCCATCTTCTCTGTGAAGACTTAGTTTCTTCAATAAAATTTTAAAATTACCAATGAATAAAGACAATTGGCCAAGACTCATGGAAGAGTTCAAATACATCACACCTGATTTTACCTATTTTATAGTTTGACATATTTTGAAATTTTTAAAATGCAATCTTTGCACAGCCTTCTCTTCTTCAAACTGCAAGAAAATAGTAATATATTATTTCATGAATAGTTTCATGGCATATTGGTAAAAAGTATTATATGCAATGGTATGTACTTGCCATATGTCTGCATTTGGTCAGATACTTAAATCCTCTTCTCTTCACTCTCAGTATTTGTAAACAGTAAACACAAAATTTATCTCATAAAATTATTTGAAGATTAATGGCCTAATTAGTGGCCAAAACTTAGGAAGCATTCTTCTAGAAGAAACATCTGAAGGATATGAATGCAGCAGTGCTTAAAATAAGTAGTGAAATTATGATACTGCAGTATAAGTAATTGCTTCTTTCATTGGTTCATCTCAATGTTAAAATGTTTTTCTTCACTTTACACATACTGTGTTATTTTTGACCAACAAGAATGTAATAGTTTGTTTTTTTTTTTTTTTTAAATAGACATTCTGTGAACAGGCAGTGTTTACCAACGGTGTTTGAATTTCTATCTTTAGTTTTCCTCAGTCAAACCTGTCATTGACTGAACATGTATATTTGTCTTGTAAGCCCTGAAAAATGTCCTTGTGATTGAAATTTTAAAAAGAAGACAAATCTGCTACACTTGAAAACTATGATTTGTTGCTGTCTTTTAAATTGTGTTCATACTCTTTCTCTATTCTATAATCAGCAATGACTGTAGTATTTTAGGGTCAAGTTTTTATTTCAATCATTGTGGCAGTATTGTTATTAGTTGTCATGTTAAAAGAAAACAAATTATCCTCTCCCCTCAAAATTGATGTGTTTTTTTTTTTTTTACTATTTTTCAGTTTCCAATTTCTTTTTTTCTTACCTATAGCTTTGATTCTACAGTTGATGTTCTCTTAAATAAAGATTCCTACAATAAAGAACATATTTATTTTGCGAATGTATTTAGTACATAATACTCAGGTTAGATTTTGAAAACAAAATTATATCCTAGACTTATTAATAATTGTCAGAATTATTTACACTTGTTAATAAGTGAAGGGTCCAGAATATTATATGAAGTGATTTAGGGGCTCATTTCCCTGCATTCTTTTTAAATTTTTTTCTTGTTTCAGAACTTTTGTTTGTGTGTTTATTTATTTATATGGCCAGCTCTGCCTGCCCTCAGGACAGGCCTGGCACAGCATGTGGTGCCAGGGATCGTACTGTGGTCCCTGTAGCTGCCCAAGCTTTGCTAAGCAGGTGCTTTAGACCACTGAGCCATCCTGCCAGGCCCTCCCTGCATTGTTTAACTATTTTATAGTTTTGTTACTTTTAATAAGAAATACCAATGACACAGTTTCAAAACACATTAGGAGGCAAGACACAATAATTAGTACAATGTATATTGTTATCTTCATAGCAGTTGATCAGAGTGCAAGATACAGCCTTGCTGATTTTTCTGAAAACTATTGGGACAAATATTTCTTCTCATTGAGCTAAGAGAAAGTAGTTGTATTCATACTCCAATATTCCCTAATATAAGTGGGTTATCAGTAGTATTATCGATGTCGGAAGCTGTTGACTTGAGCCTTTAACAGCTGAGCATCGTTATCTGAACTTACTTTTTATGCATTGTGTCTAATCTTTTTGGCAAGACAGTTAAGACCATGTTGAAGTAAGACATATATAACAAAACTAGTACTTTTAACTGACAAGATCAGTTAAATCCTATCAGGATTTACCTTGAAACCGTGTACAGCATTTTGTAGAACTTTTGTCAGTGTCAGCCAACTGCATGAGTCACGGCCATTTCTTGACCAGTTTGTTCTGCACGAAAGCCTGAGAGAATGTTTTCTCTCTAGCTGACTCTCCTTAGGCCCGCTATACATCATCAATCCCTTTCCTCTGTGGCCCCATAATCTTGAAGAGAATATCTGGGAAACCACTGAGTTATAGGATGCTACAGCACAGATTCCCTTATGTCCTGAGCCTTCACTGCTCTTGAAGGGCTAGGGCAGAAATATTGGCTATCCTTGTAGCCCTTCTTTTTCTCTAATATTTTTGGTCTCCAACGTCTATTTGTTATCCCTCCAGAAGATAAGCTTAGTGTTACGATAACACTTTAACATAGGTACTTGAGCTTAACATCACTGTCTTTCTGAATATCAAGTACATCAAGTAGCTTAAACTTAACATAGAACTAGTATTATCTATCATTGATATTCTAATAAATTGCTACAGAATGTGAAAAAAACCAGTTGTACATTTTTTACACAGTAATTTAGATATATATGTATATATGACCATGTAGAAAATTGTAGCAGTTCAATCCTCTGCCATTTTTCCTTAACTTTTTTTTTTTTTTTTTTGTCTTTTTGAGACAGGGTCTCGCTATGCAGTTGAGGCTGGCCTTGAGCTCACTTTTGTAGACCAGGCTGGTCTTGAACTCCCACCAATCCTCATGCCTCAGCCTCCCGAGTGCTGGGATTACAGGAGTGAGCCACCACGCCCGGCTTCCTTAGCTTTTATTATCATTTATTAACTTATTAAAAAAAAAAAAACATTTACCTGAGGACATAGCAATAATTTCAATGACATTAGAAGCAGCACACTTCTAAAAGACTAGAATGCCACACATTTCAAGCATGGTTTTAGTATTATACATTGGTATCCTCAGTATCAAAAAGCCATTGAAGAGTCTTAGGATCATTTTCTATTTCATCCTATGTATATAAGTGCATAGTTTTGCCTCAGCCATATTTCCTAACTTTTGTGTTTTCTGTCTCTTCATTGTTTAATCCTTAATTTCTTGATTTCATTTACATATGTTACACCTATATAATTTTATTTCTTTTGACTTATGGCTGACATGACTCTTATTCGCTAGTGTTTACCAATTTTTCCTCCTATTTTTAGTTGGTTACTCTATTTGGTGGGATCTTTCTGTTCTCATTTTTGGCTTCAGGTCATTTTGGTCCCTTTCTAAAATATTTGTCAGAATATTATGTAGCAGTGGCTTTGATGTCATGAAATTCTTTAGATGTTCTTTGTTATGGAAATACTTCCCTTCTCCCTCATCCTTGAAGGAGAGTTTTGCCGGGTACAATAGTCTGGGATGAAATTTGTTGTCATGGAGGACTTGAGGCACTCTGCTCCATGCTCTTGTTGACTTCATGGTTTGTGAAGAGAAGTCCGCTGTTGTTCTGATGGGTTTTCCTTTACATGTGATCTGTTTCTTTTCTCTAGCAGCTTTAAGTATATTATTCTTCAGCTGGATTTCTGGTATCTTGACTATTATATGTCTTGGCGTGTTTTTAGTTGGGTTGATGTTATTTGGCGTTCTGTAGGCTTCAGTTACCTGAATGTCTGATTGTTTTCTCAAACTTGGGAAGTTTTCTGCTATTACTTCTGCCCATATCCTTTTTATATCATTTGTATTGACTGCTTCTTTCTCATTGATTCCCATTAATCTCACGTTGTTGATTTTGCATTGTCTTGCAGATGTTGAATTATTTTTTCCTGCACTCTGGTTGTTTTTAAAAAAGCCTTTCTTACTCTTTCACTGTCTGCAACTGTGTCTTCAAGGTTCGAAACTCTATCTTCATTTTCATTCTTTCGGCTCTGCCAACTTGTGATCAAGATTTTATTTTCTTGTATATCTCTTTGAAGCTGTTTCATGCAATCTATGTCTTTCCTATATTGCTCCGTCAGGGAGTCCACCATTTTTCTATTCTCCTCTAATTTTTTATCGATGTCTTCTTTAATAGTATTGAAGTCTGTCGTTATGGTTAACCTTTCTCTCTCTAATACAGAGATTATTTCTGTTCTGTTCTCCTTTCTACTTTTGTGTAGTTGTTCCCCTACTTGGGATGCTATTGATGTAGGCATGTCTTTTTCAACTTTAGATATTATTTCTACTCTGATGTCCTCTATACGTTTCACCAGCCGTTTTCCACTTCATGTATTTCTTTTTTTACTTCAGATGTTATCTCTCATCTCAGTTGCTCCATAAGTCTCTGCACTTGTGTGTCTGCCTCAGATGCTACCAATTCAGAGGTTTCATCTGTATAATTCTCATTTTCTTCCATGATAGTGTCTTCTGTATTTGGTTTGGGTGGGCATGGGCCGTGTATTTGCCTCCTACTCCTTGTTGTTATCATTTTGTATGGAAGCGACCGCTGCACTTTGGTGGCGTTATGCTGTGTCTATGGGCGTTTGGTCTGGAGACTCCAAGCTGGTTCCTCTACAGAGGTTCCTGACTGTGTGTTGGAGCTCTGGCTGCTAGCCTTTGTGAATCCCGGCGGATGTGGTCTGTAGGTGGAGGTGGAGCTTTGGGATTGAGTAGTCCTGTTAAGCTCCTGGATCAGATCGGTTGCCAAACGAGATATTTGATTGGTTCGGTGCTGGAGCTTGTGATGGAGGGGTTCAAAAAAAAAAAAAAGAAAAGAAAGGCGGGAGCAAGGGAGTGGAAGGCTGGCCAGGGATCTTGAACCAGCCGTCGCGCGGGCTAGTCTCCCAGTGGTGCGGTGTGGGTCTGGGCTGGAACAAGAAGTTAGTTGCGGTAACACAGAGGCTGGGCAGAGGGGTGCAGGGGGCTTACCCGAGGTGGGCGCGCGGGCCTGGCTCCCAGTGGTGCGGTTTGGGTCTGGGCTGGAACAGGAAGTTCTGTCCTTTTTACTTAAAAATTAACATTTTTCATACTACAGGCATGGTGGCATTTAATTATTGAAACTACTGTGTATGTGAACACATTTTGATTCACATTCAGTGTTTAATTTGTTCATCAACACATAATTATTTCATCTAATCATGTGGTATGGTGTGATATTTCATATACCATACAATGGGCACCAATTAGTATAATTAACATTTGCACCTCGTTATCATTATATCATGTTTGAAGCAGTTAAGCACTTCTCTTCTATTTATTGATAAAATAGATACTAGGTTATTTCTCATCCTACTATATTACAAAACAGAAAGTATTTCTTCTAATTGGGTATCCATCCCCAAATGTGACTTAACTTTCCCTCACTTAATTTTTCTCAGCCCATAACAAACATTATTTGCCATTATTCCTTTTAATATCCTCCTCTGTTAAAGACCTGTCTTTCTGTTTTACTTAACATGATGGGCTCTAATTCTGTCTGTTCATCTGCTTTGCTGCCAGTAAGAATATAATTTTATAAGTGAATAATATTCTGTGTATAATTGTATCCCCCAGTTTATTTTTTTGAATTAAAAGTTATAGAACTCTAATTCAAATGTGTTTGTTTTCTTTCATTACTTTACCTTTTATTTTATTGTACCTTTTTGTATTTTAGGAAAGGGTCTACAGGGTACTCAAGGTCTCACTCCTAGATCAGACTCTGAGGGATCTGCCTGCTTACAGCGTCCCTATTCCTGGGAATATAGGTGTGTATCTCCACACCAAATCTCAATTGCCATCTCAGCACGCCTTGGGGATCGGGCCAGTATGTCAGGCCCAGGGATCAAACTCACAGCCCCTAGGTCTGATTTCAGGCGCTTTAATCTGCTGAGCTCTTTGACCAGCTTTTCTGTTTTCATTACTTTCAAAATTTTCTTCTTCCACCTTCTCAACTTGTATCATTGATAATAATTTTTGTAATATTTATATTTTCCCCTTGTCATAATTTTTCTTTTCTTCAGTGAGACAAAATATCTGATACCTAAAGTTGATGGGAGAGCAGTTTATTTTGCTCATAATCAGTAAAGATTTTAGTTCATAATTGGCTGGGTTCAAGGTAGGCTGACTTGACAGAAGATAATCGTTAGGTCAAGCATAAAGTAACAAAGCACAAAACAGTGCAAACAAGATTCTGTCTTATATATATTATATCTAGACTGCTGGAAATAAGGCTAGGCCAAACCATTCAGTGGACTGATTTAATTCTCAAATGCCGTGAAAGCCACCATCATATACACTAGATGCATCCATTTCCAAAATATTTTAAGCTTGCACCGGGCTTCATGATAGGTATCAAGACACAAACCATAACACCTCTATACACAATTTTCCATTTAAACATTTTTCCTTTAGTCACTACTTTTTTGGGCTACTTTATTATATGCCTGGGTATAACTTTTTCATTTTACTTGTGTCCGGGATTCATTGAAATTTGTATCTGCAGATTATATATTTCATCAAATTTGTGAAAGGTTAGCGATTATTTTTTCTAAATACTTTTATTGTCTCTTGTCTTCTGCATTATGTTCAATTACATATATAGTATATTTCTTGACATCACCCTGTAAATGACTGATATGATTAACTGAAAAAATATTTATTTTCACATTTTGAATTTAGTGATTGTAGTTTCTAGTGTTAAACCTTCAAATTAACTAAGATTTTCTCCTTCACTTTCTAATTCAATGCTAGTTCCATGCATTATAGTTTTCATCTTATGCATTATAGGGATTATTTCCAAAACCCTGGAATATTTCTTTAAAAATACATTTCTATGTCTGTAACTTTTTGAAAACATGATAAAATGTTACAATATCTCTTTGAGTGTCCTTGGAAGCTAATTCTAATATGTCTGCAAGTTTGAATTAAGTTTTCATTGATTGACTTTACTTTTCATTTGTGACTGTATTTTGCTTTTTTTTTTTTCTGCTTTTATAAGTTTTGATGAGGTGCCAGGTATTATACATGTTCATCTATTTTGGATACTGGACATTTTTGTGTTGCTATAAGCCTATCTAAACTTATTTTTGGAATGCAGCTAGTAGGAACCAATTCTTTCTGATTATAGTGGAGAAATAGTGTTTCTGCCAAATATATGTACTTCTGTCACCATAGAAAACAGCTCTACTTAAAAGCAATTCTACTTAGAAGTAATTTATTTGCATTTGTGATCAATTATAATGAGATATTATTAGGTTAGGCTAGAGTGGACCATAAATCCAATCATTGTTGTACTTAGGAAAAACCATATATAGATTTATAACAGTAGTTCTCAACCTGTGGGTCACAACCTCGACGGGGGTGAAATGACCAAAACACAGGGGTCACCTAAAGCCATTCTGAATGATAACTGTAGAAAAATTACAGTTCTGAGGTAGCCACCAAAATTATTTTTTGATTTGAGGTCAGTGCAACATGAGAATTGTACTGCGGTGTCACAGCATTAGAAAGGTTGAGAACCACTTGTTTGTAAGGAAGAAGGCAATGGACAAATGAGGTAGGGATGGGAATGATACAGACACAATCAACATATGCTTATGAACCACTAGAATTTAAGAAAATAATTATGGAATAGATGTTTCTGAGGATTTCCTAGAATGAATTAATCATTGTTATACCTTGATTTCATATTTCTGACCTCCTCAGTTTGAAGAAAACTTCTGCAGGTTTTATTCATCCTTTTGCTAGTCATTATTGCTAAATTTATGGCAAACTAATGCACAAATGCTGATTTTTGTGTGATGATAGCCAAGTTCAACAGACTGCTAATTATTTCCCTCTAATAAGCCCAGATATTCTTCAAAATTCTCCTCCATTTCCCATGAATTCTGAGGTCCTAGATTCAGGCTGATAGTAGTGGATCACTTTTCTGCTTTTTAGGAGTTTCCCTACACCTGAACAACTTTTAGAAATTTACTCACCATCATGACCTATCCGTATTCTACTAATTGTTCAAGGAGAAGTGTCTGCAAACATTTTGTATTCTTCTTCTGAAAAACACTTGATCAAATAACTCTATCTAATTTGAACTCATTGGATTGCCCTTTTGAAAACCTGTGGTCTCCGCCTTTCCTTCTACTTCCTGGGTAATGTATTGGAAATTATTTTCACATGTCTTTGTTACTTTTTACTCATTGCTGGGACAAATTCTCAACACTCAAAATGAAGGAAGGAAAGGTTTATTTAGCTCACTGTTATTACTGGAGGATTCAGTTCATACTTGGCTGGATCTGAGGCAGAGCAGCATAATGTAGAGACCAGCAGTTCATGGCAGCAGAACAGCAGCAAAATGGTGACAGAGGCAACTGACCAGCCAGGGCAGCAGACAGCAACAGCTTTAGTCTGTCTCTTTGTCTCTCTTTGTATTACATTCAGGCTCTCTGCCTCAGCCTATCCACCTTAGGACACACCCATAATCCCAGTCATACTCAGATCGATAATCCTATCAGTACTAAAACTCATAATCCCAGTGGATCGTGAGTCAAGTCTCAAACTCTGGAAGTTCCCATCACATGATTGCATGAGACTTTGGGGGACAACTACACATGAACAATAATGTCAGGCTTTAAACTAATACAGATTTAGAACTCATTTTATTTCTTTCCCATTTCCATGATCACTGTCCTTCTTTTTTGCCTGATAACCAACACAGTTTAAATTATCATTTAATAAGTTTTATCTTGTATGTTTTTTTCCTAATCTGAAGTATTTTATCTATTTTGTAGTTGGAGAGTTTTACAGTCTAAATTATACTTCACATGTGAATATATTTTCAGTACATCCTAGCAATTGAAAGTAAGTACGACAAACTCTCTAGCTGTGTTCAAGATAAATTAGCCAATCTTTCATCTAGCATTCAGGCATTTTTTTTGCCTTTTTGAGACAGGGTCTCGCTATGCAGTTGAGGCTGGCCTTGAGCTCACTTTTGTAGCCCAGGCTGGTCTCGAACTCACACCGATCCTCTTGCCTCAGCCTCCCGAGTGCTGGGATTACAGGCGTGAGCCACCACGCCCGGCTTAGCTTTCAGGCATTTTGATGTAAACTTCTCAGGAGACAATGAGAAGGCATGGGGGTAGGTAGCATTGCTGTGAGATCAAAAGTCCTTCATGTTTACAAAGAACTTTGGTCCAGAGATATTGATGACGTGTTTACATCAGGTGTTTGTAGACTTACAGTGAGAAATACATTTGTTAACATATGTCATGTACTGAAAAGTCCATTTTTACATGTCTAAATTTATTTTCTATGTAGAATAGACATTGTCTTGGGTGACAGCTCATTAATTTACCCCAAATTGAATGCAAATAAAAATCTTTAACCTTTTACTATCTCATACTTTCTGCCAACTTGTCTGTTTACTTTCTCATATATCTGAGAAATATCAGTCAGGGCAATACTAAATTCTGACACTCGGAATCCAGAGAATTTGTGGTGTGTTCTACTCATACCAAGGAGACTAGAGCGCATGATGAATGGAAATAAATTAATTCACAGGGAAATTTTTATTACAATAAAAATTAAAGATATTAAAATCACATAACACTCATAAAACATGTTAAATCTATGTTAGAAAGTTTAGTTATTAATTTGAGATAATCTTTAAGTGTTTCAAACTATGTCAACATTTACATTATAATTTTTAAAAATTGTTACTCCTATGTGAAGAAATGTACATGGACAGCAAATATAAGAACAGAACAGCTAGTTTGAAGCTATTGAAATATTTCAAGTGTTAGAAATTAACTCTATGGACAGTGGTGAACTTAGGAATAATGAGCATTGGTCACATTTTAATCAATTTTGAATATAGAATGGAAGGAATTTGATTATTGGTTAACTGCGAGTGTGAGAAAACAAGGAAACAATAATAATGTTTTTAATATCTGAATCAAAGGAATATAATTTATTCTGAAATAAGAGAAATAAAGACAGTGTTGAAATAGGGTATAATATTAACATGTATACAAAACATTCAAGGAAAAGTATGTAATAGGCATTTAGTTATAAAGGTATGGGCAGTAAAAGAACATACATGGAAACTTGAATGAGGTATAATAAAGAGAACCAATGAAAGAGAATCTTAGAAGGATGGAATGCCAAATTTTACTGGCAGGCCAATAGGTTAACAGTGCTCAGAGCCAATAAAAAGGTAATCATTATATTTTTGAAGGTACAGCTCACTTGTTACCCTAAAATAACCAATAGTGAAATGAGACCCTGTTTGAAACAGGGTTGAGAGAAAATGATAGTTCATAGATGGATAGGTACATAAGAATGTGTCAATTCATCCTCAAAAGCACTGTAAAATAACAAACAAACATAAAACAATGCTGACTTTTGATAAGAACATGAGGATAGGTAATATTCTGAATATCAAAATTTAAAGAGAAGAGTAGTGACATCACATATATCAGAAATGTGTCATACAGGTGTGTCAGAACTTCCACCTATTCACTATGACCAGCTCTCACCCCTCAAGGGCCCAGGTCCTGGGGGTGTGGGGGGACTTCTGCTTGCCCACCCCAACCATAATCTACCCAGCAAGACCCCAGGCCCAGTATGAGTGTGGGATCTTCAGCCTGCTCAGGATGACCACACACCAAAATGCTCACCAACCAGACCCTCAGCCCAGTGATTATGGGAACTTCTGCACACACACTGGAATGTCATGCATCAGAAAGGCCTCCTGTGGAACCCTGTAGGAAATCTCCCTACACAAAACCTGGGGGCCAGACCCACCCATCTAATGCAGGAGCTGAATATCTTGCCAGAGGGGCAGAGTGGGTTCATTTCCATATATTGCAGCAGGAAAAAACTGAGCACCACTGCCAAACCCAATTAGACACATCTAGATGAGGTCAAACACAGTAGATATAGACCCAATAAGTTGAGACACATTTCTAGACCCACATCTATGAGATTGACTTCTCCCTTTCCCTGTTGATCTGCAGAGGAGGCAACAGCTATCTAAGTAGTATACCTGGAAGGCCCCAGGTACATCAAGGGAAGGAGATCAGACAGAACTTAGTGGAACTAGTTGAATACGAATTGCCGGTTTAATATCTGCTTAGGTACACAGATATAATGATTACTCTTATTGTCTAAAATACAAGCTTATTAGATACAAAAGTTTGTCAACTGCTAATTTAAACTACCCATTATTAGATTTCCTAGGTATAGTTCTGTAAATACAAAATTATAACTGCTTTAACCATAAAAATCTCACTTAGGCGAGCATTTCATTAGGTGCTAAGGGCAAAACAGCACCAAAGCTCTACACCAAAGATCAGAGGACAGCCCTACACAAAATGATAAAGAAGAGAAAATGTAGTTTCAGGCCTAGATGCCACCCAGAACAAACGCAGGAGACACTAATATAGAAAAAAAAAGGGAATTACACAACTGAAACCTCTAAATTAATAGCATTTCTTGTAAAGAAACAAATGCAGAAGGTATAGAGGAAATTAGATCAGAAATATCCACTGAAGTAAAAAAAGAAATCTCTAAATTAATAGCATCTGAAGTAAACAAATAAAAGCAAAAAGGTGAAGAGGAAATCAGATGAGATATATCGTGTAAAGTAAAAAAAAACCCTCTGAATTCACAGTATCTGAATAAATGGAACAACTACAGAAAGGTAGAGAGGAAATCAGATCACAAATACTCTCTGAAGAAAGAAAACATAACTATAATGAAATAATTGATAATTGCTTATAAATACACTTACAAAAACTAGAGGAAATTGGAAAAAATGAAATCCATGAATAATTAATGTAGGAAAGAAACAGATTACATGAAGCAGACACAAAGAAATAGACAAGAACTTAGAATCTCAATCAGAGGCTGGCAAAACCATTTGAATGAAAGTGAAGTTAGAATTTCAGATCTTAAAGACACTGTCACAGCTAGTGAAAAAGCCAACAAAGGATCTCTTTAAGACAATTAGGATGCAGGAGAAAATAATTCAGCATCTGAAAGATGAGCAACATGAGACTAATTGTCATCAATGAGAAAGAAGGAGTCAATAAAAAAGATATAAAAAGAGAACGGGCAGAACTAAGAGCAGAAAACTTCCCAAATATGGAGAAACAATCTGATAGTCAGGTGCTAAAAGAATATAGAACTCCAAATAACATCAAACCAACTAAAAAACATCCGGACAAGTAATAGTCAAGATCCCAGAAATCTAGCACAATAATAATATACTATAAGCTAAAAAGAAAAAGAAAAAGAAAAGAAACAGATTGCATGGAAAGGAAAACACATCAAAATAATTGCAGATTTCTCTTCACAAACCACGATGTCAAGAAGAGCATGTAGCACAGTACTTCCAGTCCTCTAAGAAAGAAATTCAAGCCCAGAATGCTATTCCCTGCAAAACTCTCTTTAGCATTTGATGGAGAAGTGAAATGCATCTATAAAAAAAAGAACACCTAAAGAATTTCAAGATGACAAAACCAACCCTAAACAGACTACTAAAAGATCTTCTGGAGAGGGCCCAAAATGATCAGTGCTCCCCAAATGAGAATGGAACTAGCTCGCTAAATGAGGTCAACAATTATACATAATTGGGAAGAGGGGTAAACAATACAAGGTAAATAGCATGTATATATATATTAATTATAGCCATCAATGTAAACTGACACAGTACAACAATTAAAAGAAATAGATTGGCACAATGGATTAGGAAGGAAAATTCAACAATATACTCTATGCAAGAAACATACTTAACTGATAAATAAACTTATAGGCTTGAGCTTGCCATATAGCTCAGAGAATTAAAACACCTGAAAGCAGGCACAGAGGCTGGAGATTTCATTCCTAGCCTTGCCATGCTAGCCCTGGCCCCCAGGGCATGTTCAGATGGTAATTGAGACTGGGGATGGTGGTGCACACCTGTAATTCCAGCTCTTAGGAGGCTGTAAACAAATGTATCATTATGAATACAACCTAGTAGTGATATCCTTAGCACCCTCTAGACTTCTCTAAAAATTACAAAAAAAAAAAAAAAAACAGAAAGCAATTAATACACTTAAAGTCAAATAATGGAATTCAATACTACAAGCACCACCTTCTCATAAAAAAGCAAGGTTAGTAATCCTGTTTGCAGATAGTTTTGCTACGTACCAAGAATGATTAGCCAAAACAAATAAGGCCACTACATACTGGTTTGGGGAAAAATTCATGAGGAAGAGAAAACACTCCCAAATTGTAAGCACCTGACATGGAAGCATCCAGTTTTATATAAGACAAATCTTAATGGACATGAAAAATCTAATATCCAAATACCACAATTTTAACAGGAGTTCTTATTACCAACTTATCCCAAAAAGATAGGTCAAGAAATCAAAAATTAACAATTAATTAGCAGAACTGAACCAGAACTTGGAATAACTGGACTTCGTAGACAGATACAAAGTGTTCTACCCAACTGCTTCTGAATACACATTTTCATCTGCATATGGCACATTTTATCAAGCAGACTGCATTCTAGTCCTTAGGTTATGCCTAAGTATACCCAAGGAAACAGAAATTATCACATGTGTATAACCTGACCACAAAGCAAAAAATTGGAAAAAAGATGACAAAGGAAGACCACAAAGAAACCCAGAAATACATGCAAATTAAACACACCTTTCTGCACAGCTAATGGGGTTATATATGGTATTAAATTAGAAATTAAACAGTATTTACAATTCAATGAAAATTCAAGCACAATTTATTGGAATTTATGCAGATATAATGAAAGCACATTTTACAGGGGAATTTATACAAGTAAACTCACATATCAGGAAAACAGAATGGGGACAAATAAATACCCTTATGCCAGAGCTCAAATGTCTAGAAAATGATTAGCAAAACAAACCCAAAGCTAAAAGATGGTAGGAAATTATAGACTATAGCAGTAATTAAATTAATTGAAAAAAATGGAAAGAATTGAATCAAAAAGCAGGTTCTTTGAAAGATTAAATAAAATGCATGAGCTCCTAGCTAAGCTCATATGAAAGAGAGAAGAAAAAGCTCAAATTAAAGCAATAAGGAATGAAAAATGTTAAATTACCAGAGAACTCCTGGAGATTCAGAAGTTCATTAATAGCTACTTTCAAAGATATGAAGACATAAAAGAAATAGATTATGAGAAATGCCGAAGTTACTGAAACTGAATCTAGAAAGTATAAGAACTGCCAATAACCCAATAATGGTCAATGAAACACAAAATGTAATAAAAAAAAAAACTATTGACAAAGAAAAGTCCAAGTCCTGATGGATTCACCAGTGAATTCTACAAGAAATTTACAGAATATAAAATTTCAATACTCTTCAAATACTTCAATGAAATTGAAATGGAATCAATCCTCCCAAAGTCATTTCTGGAGACAAGTATTGTACTGATACCAAAACCAGAGAAAGATTCGACTAAAAAAGAAAGCTATATTCTATTCTCTCTCATGAACATAGATGCAAAAATCTTCAATATAATCCTCGCAAATAGAATTCAGCAAATCATTACAATTATACATGATGACCAGGTAGGATTCATTCCAGCGATGTAAGATTGGCTCAAGATATGTAAATCTATATATGTAACACAGTATATCAATAAATACAAATAAAAAAACCACATGATCATTGCAATTGTTGCAAAAAAGGCTTTTCACAAAGTCCAACACTCATTCATGTTCAAGGTCCTAGAGCAAATTAGAATAGAGGGCTTCTACCTTAATCTGAGAAAAGTCATGCATGACAAAAGATTAACATAATTGTACATGGGGCAAAGCTGAAATGTTTTACTCTGAGATCTGGGAGAAGACAAGGATGTCCTCTATCAACACTCCTATTCAATATATTTTTGGAATCATTATCTAGAGGCATAAGACTAGACAGAGAAATAAAAGGAATAAAAATAGTTAAAGATAAAGTTAAAATTTCACAATTAGCACATGACATGATGCTCTATCGTATCATGGAAGACTTAAAAAATTCCACCAAGACGCTAGTAGAATCAATACACAAATGCAGTAGCACAGAGGGATATAGTCAATCCCCAAAAGTCAATTGCATGCCTCTGCATAGATGACAAACATACTGAGAGTGAAAATATAGAAACAATACCCTTTACCATAGCACTGTGGAAAATGATATACTTAGAAATCAACTTAA
This sequence comes from Myocastor coypus, assembly GCA_004027025.1. NCBI lineage: Eukaryota > Metazoa > Chordata > Mammalia > Rodentia > Myocastoridae > Myocastor > Myocastor coypus. The sequence goes on along the minus strand of PVJA010006622.1, from coordinate 27,457 downwards.
CTAAAAAATCAAAGCATTTAGTAAATGAAAACAACAGTACTATGAAAAAAGAGGCTGTAGAGGATTTCAGAAAATGGAAAGATATTACATGTCCCTGACTAGGAAGAACCAACATAGTAAAAATGCTGTGCTCCCAAGATTATCATTCAGATTTAATGCAATCCCTATCAAAATACCAAAATCATATCTCACAGAACTAGAGAAATAATTCCTGAAATTTATTTGAAACCAGAAAAGACCTATAATATCAAAGCTAATCCTGGTATAAAGACAAGGCAGGAGTCATTACAGTTCTAGAATTGAAATTGTACTGCAAAGCTACTGTACTAAAAACAGCATGCTATTGGCCAAAAAAAAAAAAAAAAAAAAAAGACCTCAGAATCAATGGAACAGATCAGAAGATGCAAAAGCAACTAGAAACACACACCTGCACCACGTTATCTTTAACAAAGGGGCCAAACATGCTTACTGGAAGAAAGATATCCTCTTCAACAAATAATGTTGGAAAATCTGGCTCTCTACACAATGAAAACTAAAACTTGACCTAGGTCCATCACCATGCGCTAAACTAAAGTCAAAATGGATTAAAGGTCTAAATATTAAAACTAAAACACTAGGGGCTGGGGAGATAGCTCAGGGGCACAAGTGCCTGCCTGGCAAGAGGAAGGTCCTGAGTTCGATCCCCGGTTCCTCAAAAAAAAAAAAAAAAAAAAAAAACAACGGCAACAACAAAAGAAAAAAAAAATGTGAAACTGAATCTCCTCGAAGAGAAATTGAGAAGAAATCTTGAAGACCTCAAGATAGCCCCACAGTTCATGTGCAAAAATTAAACTGCACGAGTAATTCTCAAAAGAAATAACAACATGGCTGGGATAAAACCATACATTTTTATACCCAAGATGGTTAAAGCAATAGTCCTAAGATTCTCCGTCAAGTTTTTGAAGCTAGAAGTTAATTGATAGAATTCATAACCTGATTAATTATATGTACTGATATAGGTGAACTAAGAAACTACACTGAGGATAGCAATATGTAATACTAAAACCATACTTGGAATACCTACCATGCTTGTCTTGTAATTGCACAATGCTTCTAATGTCATATCAATTATTGCTAAATGCTCCCTCAAGTAAATATTTGCTTCAAATTGTAATAAAAGTGAGTCAGAGACAAGAAAAATAGTCAAAGGATTGTCCTCCTACAATTTTGTATGTGGTTAGATTTCTAAGTTTCTATGCAAAAAAAAAATGTGTAGTTGTTCTTTTTCATATTCTGTTGAAATTTATTATGATATCAAAGATTGATGGAAAATAAAAGTCCAAGTTACATCTAAAGAATGTGATATTCAGAAAGATAGTGCCTATGTTTTAGTGAAATAATATCATTAAAATGTTTTTCTGGAGGGCTAACAACTTCAGTTTACTGACCAAAAAATTTATGGAAAATTCAGGGCTTCAAGGATTGTCAATAGTTTTGCCCCCAAGGTCGGTGAGGACTCAGGATATAAGAGAACCTGTACTATAGCATCTTGTATCACAGGAGTAACCCAAATTTTCTGTTCAAGAAGATTATGGGGCCACAGCAGAAAGTGATTGAAGATGCATAATGTGCTTACGGAGAGTCTCCCAGAGAGAAAACATTTTCTCATGCTTTCACAAATGGCAAATTGGTCAAGCAATGGCCACGACTTATCCAAATGATGCAGAGTGACAAAAATTCTACAAAACGCTGTGCATGGTTTCAGAGTAATTCCTGAGGTGTTTTGACTAACCTTGTCAGATACAAAAGGTACATTTTTTTATATATGTCTTGCTTTATCTTGGTCTTAACTTTCGAGCAGCAATAATCTGACCATGAGGTATAAAAAGTACATCCATATTAATAAGCTGAGTTCCAAAAGGCTCATGTCAACAGCTTGCAACATTTCCAGTTCTTCTGAGAACCCACTACTATGAAAGACTAATGGACTATATTACAGCTATTTACTCTTAGTTCAATGTGAAGATCTGTACTAACAGTGTTTAGAAAAGACATCATGTCTGCATCTTATACTCTGAAAAACTACTATATAGACAGCAATATGCAATGTATTACATGTTGTAAGTGTCCCACTAACCTGTTTTAAAACTATCACATTATTACCTCTTTCTCATTAAAATTAATTTTTAAAAAAGGAAATGTGTCATACATTCTCCAAAATACATATAAAGTGGATTTATTCCTAAGGAGTCATCGCACGAACTCAAAACAAAGATTCTTGAAAATTATTAGACTGTATTTTTAGACATTTTAATCTGTATAGATTACATGTGACTTTGCAAGGTTTTATAAGATAAATAGGTGCATCTAATTCTGGATTAAAAAAAAAGAAGAGGGAAAGAGGAAAAATAGAATTGAAATACGGTAGGTGTATTTACCAGTCCCCTAGGTTGAATATAATTATTATCTACTGTCAACATGTACTAGTAAGGGTAGAATTAATTCAAAGTTTAGTACAACTTAAGAGTGAAAAAATATTCCATCTTAGAAAATACCAAATGATATTAGAATTAAAAGTAATATGTTATTCAGGACTGCATCCTGTGGTATGAAACATAAGAGATATTAGTAAAACAATTTGTGTCTCTGCACTATATATTACAATGGGGGTCAACAGGATAATATGGAGAATAGATATAATTGAAATATATTCATGTGTAGAAATGTCATGAATAAAACCATGATTTTGATTGCTAACCAACATACTAAAAAATGATAAGAATTTTAAATGAAAATAATGCTTTCTACTGTTAAATTTTCTTTTCATAATAATTGCACTGTTTCTATTTTTAGGAAATGCATACTAAATTATTTTGACTAGTACATGTTTCCAGTATACACTGGTTGCATTCATCACGGAGTGTTGGTACATGCTCCTAACACATCTTAAATCTTAATCTCTAGATCCTTTTCTCAGTTGTTAAAAACTATATCTCTATAGTTTGATAGCATTCATTTTTGTTGTATTATTTAAATTATATGCACTCTTTGTGTTCACATAAGAAAGCCAAAGAAACATAATGCAATATTTATGCTCTGTGTTTAATTGATTTCATTCCATATTAACTTTCCTATCAATGACTCAGGTTTGTACTTCTTTATGGCAGAATATTACTACATTGTGTACAAACATCTCAAATTCTCTGATCATTTTTAATGGAGAATACAGCCCTTCCAAAACTTAGTTATTATTATTTGGTGTGCTGTAAAAGTGTTTGCACATATTATTTTAATATGCTACCCTTAACTCTATGAATGATACCTAGAAGAATAGTTGAGTAGAATGGAATTTGTATTTTTAGTTTTTTGGAGAATCGCTTTAGTGTTTTCAACAGTGATTGTACTATTTTATATTCCTGTAGTTTAAAATTGTTCCATTTTCCCCAGGCATCCATTTTTCTTTTGGCTTTTTGAGACAGGGTCTCACTGTGCAGTTCAGGCTGGCTTTGAGCTCACTTTTGTAGCCCAGGCTGGTCTCGAACTCGCAGCGATCCTCCTGCCTCAGCCTCCCAAGTGCTGGGATTACAGGCGTGAGCCACCACGCCCGGCCAGGCATCCATTTTTATTTGTTGCCGTCTGTTTTCTTATTGATAGTTACATTTTCTGGAGTAAGATTGAATCTCAGTATTGTTTTAATGTTTTTCTTCAATGACTAGAAATGTTGAACATTTTAATCTGTTGTTGATTATTTGTACTTCCAAAAAGTGTTAATTTATTTCAGAATGCCAATCTTTGGTAGGTGTTTTACTTGGCACATTCTAATTTTTTGCATTCTTTATATATTCTTGATGTTAGTTCTCTGCACAAGGATTATGTGGAAAAGCATTATTATTATTCTGTAGCTAGTTTCTTCATTCTACTGACGAACGTTTTTTTTTTATTTGATATAGTTTACTTTGCTGATTATTGTGGTTATTTCTTGAATAATCGTGATTTGTTCAAAACATTTTTGTTATTTCCTGGTTTTCCAGAATTTTATCTATTTTTTCTTCCAGCACATTACGTATTTGCGTTTTAATAGGCAGCTGTTTGATCAATTCCGATATGATTTCAGTGCATGGAGATAGATATCAGTCTAGATTCAATTTTTTGCATGTGTACACTGATTTGCAAAATAATTCATCTTTCACTGAGCAAGGTTTTCTTAACTTTGTCAAAGATAACTTGAGTTGATGTATCTGGTATATTGTCTACAGCCCTTTATCTATGCCATTGCTTTATCTCTGTTTTGAGCCTATAACATGCTGGATATTTAAAAATCACTATAAGTCTGTAATATAACTTGAAAATTTGAACCATAGTGACTGTAGTTTTATTCTTTTTACCCAAGTTTTTATTTGTTTTGTTTTGTTTTGTTTTGTTTTGTTTTGCTCTTCTACATCACCTCTTATTAGAAATAAATTTTATAACTGGTTTCCTAGTTTCTTGATGTATGATGTTGCTACTTTATGAGGATTATAATAAATGTGTGTGTCAAGGGGCTGGGGAGATAGCTCCGAGGCACAAGTGCCTGCTGGGCAAGTACAAGGTCGTGAGTTCGAACCGTGGTCCCACAAAAAAAAAAAAAAGAGAAAAAAAATAAATAAATGTGTATGTCAGTTTTGATACTACACATATTTTAACAAAACTGGTTCTATTTATCCAGGAACACAGGATATCTTTCCATTTTATGATATCCTCCTTCATCTGTTTTTCAGAGTTCTGTAATTTTTGTTATAGAAGTACATCACTTCCTTGGATTAAAGTAATTCTTAAGTGTATCATATCATGAGAAATATTATTTCCTAATATCTTTCTTAGTGGATTCATTATTGGTGTATATAAACTCTTCTTTTACCCTATAACAGAAGCAGTTGAGCTTAACATCACTATCTGTGTAAATATTAAATGCCTTAGACATAACATGGAACTGATGTTATCCAACAATTATTGATATTCTAAACTTTAAATCCCTATAGAATGTGAGAAAACAATTACATATTTTTACACAGAAATTTAGCAATCAAACCATGAATGACATTAAAGTAGGACAAGCCTGAGATATTTTTTCTTGTCTCTTGTTTTCCTTTTTTTAAAGAATTTTTTATTTTATTTACTTTTTTTCTTGTTTCAGAACTTTTGTTTCTTTCTTTCTTTATTTTTATTCCCGGCTCAGCCTGCCCTGAGGGCAGGGCTGGCGCAGCATGTGGTTCTGGGGATCAAACTGTGGTCCCTGAAGTCGCCCAAGCTTTCCCAAGCAGGTACTTTAGACCACTGAGCAATCCCGCCGTGCCCCATCTCTTGTTTTTTAAGTTGCAATTTTACATAAAAGTTTACTTGAGGGAGAATATAACAATAATTTATATGACATTGGAAGTAGTACATATGTTATAGATCAGAATGATAGGTATTCCAAGCATATTTTTAGTATTATACAATGCTGTCCTTAGTGTAGATGGCTTACTACAGTTGTATATGCTGATAACAGCGTATATAGTCAGGGTGAGAATTCTACCAATCAACTGAGAGATTTTAAAACCTGATGGAGATGCTAAGGATGATTTCCTTAACCATCTTCTTTATATAAGTGTGTTATTTTGCTACTGCCATGTTTCTTAACTTTTCTCCTTGCTCTTCATTCCCTAATCATTAATTTCTTACTTTCCGTTAAACTTTGCTATACATTCCAATTTGTATTCCTTCATTTGAATTTTTACACTAGGGAGACTATACAATATTTATACATGTGGGTCTGTTTTATTTCACTTATGAATAAGCTTTTCTTCTGGATTGTTAAAAACTAAAGTCTATAGGCCAAAAATTAGAGATAAGGAAGTGCTATATCGATGCCAATATTTTGACCCTAGCCCTTGAAGATCAGTGAGGACTCAGAAATAAGAGAAGCTGTGCTGTAACATGCTATAACTCAGTGGTGTCCCCAGTGTTCTGTTCAAGGGGATAGTGGGGCTACTGGCAGAAAGGATTGTCTTAGATACGTTTCACTCATTGCTGGGACAAATACCTGACACTCAAAATGAAGGAAGGAAAGGTTTATTTAGCTCACAGTTTTTGGATGTTTCAGTCCATATTCAGCTGGCCCAAGGCTGAGTGGAACAGAGGAGAGAGCATCCAGTTCATCACGGTGGAACAGCAACAAAATGGTGTCAGAGGCAGCAAATCAATCAGGGCAGCAGAGCAACAACAGCAGCTTTAGTCTGTCTCTCCGTCACTCTTTATATTCCAATCAGGCTCTCCAACTTGGGATGTCCACTCTAGACCACACCCATAGTCCCAGCCCTACTGAGACCGATAATCACATCAGTACTAAAACACATAATCCTAGTGACTCATGAGTCAAGCCTCAATCTATAGAAGTCCCCACGCAATGACTACATGGGGCTTTTGTGAGACAACTGGACATAAACCATAACAGGGATTGATGATGTATACTGTGCCTAAGGAGACTCACCTAGAGTGAAATTATTCTCTCAGGCTTTCACAGAGAGTAAACTGGTCAAACAATGGCCTTGACTCATCCAGAAGGCTGACACTGACAAAAGTCCTACAAAACACTACGTGGTTCAAGGTAAACCCTGAGAGAATTTGACTGAACGTGTCAGATACAAAGGTTAAATTTTCTGTTATATGGGTTTTGTTTTATCTTGATCTTAACCATGCAGCAGAAAAGTCTAAGCATAAAGTATAAAATGCAAAGCCATATTATATGCTGAGCTGCAAAAGGCTCCAAGTCAACAGTTATGCTGATAACTCACTACCATTGGGAACTACTGGACTATATTTAAAGCTACTTTCTCTTAGTTCAATGAGAAAGATTTGTACTAATAGTGTTTAGACAAGATAGTATATCTACATCTTGCACTCTGAACAACTACTATGAAGACAGCAACATGCAATTAATTGATTATTGTAGCTGTTCTACTAATTCGTTTTGAAACTGTCTCGAGATTTCTTTCTCAGTAAAATGAATAACGATATCAAGAAACATTTTTGGAAGTTGATATTTTTCCTTGCTACAATCTTCAATTTGATTATTCATTTTAGTAGTGTTGTAGTGAACTGTTTTTCATCTTTACAAAGGATCTTGTCATTTGGAAATTACCATAGTTTAGCTTCATATGTCCATTTCATATTGTTTCCTTGCTTGATTGTTCTGAAAAATGTTTTGAGTATTTTCTTTAATATGAGTTGTGTTGCTCCTTATTTGAAGGACAAACCTTTCAATTTTCCTTCTTTTTCATGATTTCATAGAAGGTTTAATAAAAATATGTTTTCTCATATGAAGATAAGGTCATTCTGTAGCTATTTTATTCAGGTCTTTTTAAAATTATGAATTAGTGTTAGATTTTGATACAGGGTTTTTTCCAACTATTGAGTTGATCATGTGATCTTTGTCTTTGCTTCTGTTTATTTGATGTATGAAATTTATTAATTTGGGTATGTTGAACCAGGTTTCATCTCTGGCATAAAGCTTACATGGCTATTGTTTATGAACATTTTGCTGATTTGTCAGATTCTGTTTGTCAATATATTTCTTCAGATTTTTCATTCTGGTTTACTAAATATATTGCATACACAGGGAAGTACATTTTTATTTGTTTATTTCATACTATGGCCAGGTCAGTCAGCCCTGGGGATAGAGATGGTTCTCCATGTGGTGCCTGGGATCAAACCTAGACCTGAAATATAGAAAGGAAAAGGTAATTCTTTTTTTTTTTTTTTTTTTTTTTGTCTTTTTGAGACAGGGTCTCACTCTGCAGTTCAGGCTGGCCTTGAGCTCACTTTTGTAGCCCAGGCTGGTCTCGAAATTGCTGCATCGATGCTCCTGTCTCAGCCTCCCAAGTGCTGGGATTACAGGCGTGCGCCGCCACGCCCGGCTGGAAAAGGTAATTCTTTGTATTATTCTTGCAACATTCAGGGATGTTTTATTTTATTACCATAAGTTAAAAAGAGAAGAAAGAAAGCTGAGTCAACAAGTATAAGCAAGTCATTTAATTTCCTATGAAGAGGAATAGAAAACAGTGCACGATTATTGAAATTGATAGTACTGATAGAATGTTATCTTTTAAATTTGTGTATTTGGGGCTGGGGAGATAGCTCTGAGCCACAAGTGCCTGCTGGGCAAGTGCAAGGTTGTGAGTTCGATCCCCAGTCCCACAAAAAAAATAAATAAATAAAAAATAATTTGTGTATTTGGTACAGAGTCTCCCTATGCAACTCAGGTTCATAGTGCTTCTCCTGTCTCAGCCTTCCCAGAGCTGGGATTAAAAGAATGTGCTGTCATGGTCTCAGTGGCCAACTCAGAACACCCAGTGCTCCAGGATGGCAAGGTATGTGGTACTGGGTATCAAAATTAGGGTTTTCTACTTACCAGATAGAAACTTAGACCATTGATTTATCTCCCCAGCTCATTACATATACATTATATAGTACTAATTATCCAACCAGGACTAAGGTGTAGCACTCACACCTGCAATCCCAGCATTGGTTCAAGAATCAATCATACACTCCAGAAGCCAAGCCACCCCCAACCTGCATGAGGCTTTTGGCATGGACACTTACATAAATCATAACATTCTGTCCTGGGCCACCAGAGACACATTCACATCCATTTAGGCAAAAGATATTTTAGTCCATCTTTAAGAATTGTCAAAGTCTTGACAGTTTCAGCGTTGCTAAAAATTCCAAATCCTATGAATCCTCCAAGACCCAACAAGCTCTTTTCTATGAGCCCTTGTACAAATGAAAAATTAAACACTTACAATATGCAGTAGCACAAGATAAATATTTCTATTCCAAAAGGTACACAGAGCAGGATACCAAGCACTAGAGCAAATCAAGTTTAAATCCAGAAGGGGCAACACTGAGTCCCATAGTTCCATGTGGAATGTTTGAAGCAATCAAGAAAGTTATAAGCTCCAAAAAAATCACATGTCTTCATACTTATAGCACTTCCACTGGTAGCTTAATGGTATGGCTTCTCTCTTAGGCCAGCTGTGCTTCATCCCTGCATGTACCTTTGGATAATCCATATTGCTACGTTTTCTGACTTCGGTGGTTTCAACTGAATAGGCTTCTTAATCATAGATGACACACTGCCCTCCAAGGGGCACACTGCTTGGCCTCCTAGACCTGAAATATGGGACATAGATTCTTGGTGGAAACCTTCTTAACCTCAGAACTCATTAATTATTCATGCGCCTAAAACCAATGCCACATTGATGATGCCAAGGGCTGCTGCCAGCTGGAGCAGTAGCCAGGCTTTCTTCTCTTGGCTATAGGAGTTGAATGCTTAGATTGCTGAGTACTCTGATTCCGAAGAATAAATACTCTATGCTGGCATCATTTGGAAAAACACTGGGGCCCATGCTACCATTCTACAACATGGGCCTTAATGGCTTTCCCCTCAGGGCAAAGTCCCCAACATTGCAATTCTGAGGCTGCAAAGAGTGTATACACACTGCAGTCAGGGATACCCTCAGGTCACTCTTTCCATTCTTTTATTCCTTCTAGACAATGGAGATACTTTTAGCTCTACCTTTGCATTCCACAGTTTTATTGAAGATCCCTTTCGGGCCAAACTCACATTTCATATGATACTGCTGGTGTTTCCTCTTGATTTTCAGCATAAATCTCACTGAAATGTCCCAACAATAACCATGCCACTCTCTCAATATTGCACTATTTGAAATATTTTTTTTTACCAGATTAAAGAATCTGCTATGCTTAGTCTCATTCTTAGACTAACTCTGTGGACAGAGAAAAATGCAGACAAATTTTATGCCAATCCATAATACAAACAATCTGGAGTTCAACAATCAATGAAATCCTTCTTTTCAGCAGCAACCTCCCTTGCTAGGACCATACAGGCTGCTTTTCAATTAGCTGTGTGGTCTTCTGAGCACTGACAAAAATTTACTATATAAAACAAGCAAAAATATTGTAGCACTTCACTTGTACACAGCATTTCCATACCTCTCCTACTCTTTCCATAAACCATTCCCAAAAGCTCATAATTGACATGGTTAGGTTTATCCACAGCAATGACCACGCTTCTCTAGTACAAATTTCTAACTTAGTTACTATTCTATCATTGCTGGGACAAATATGTGGAACCCAAAATGAACAAAGGAGAGGTTTATTTAGCTCACAGTTACTGAAGCTTTTATTCCATACACCTGGCTCCAAGGTAGAGTGGCACATGCTCCAGAACAATTTTTCTCAGTGGTGAAAAAGAGTGTGTGGGGGGTCAGTCGCTCAGGCAGCGTGCTAGCTTCTCTCACTTCCTTATATTGTAGTGAAAATTACCACAGGGATAGGGTGTAGCACTCACACCTGCAATCCCAACTCTGGATCAAGAATCGATCACAAACTCCAAAAAACCAAGCCACTCTATGACTGCATATCTTAGTTACTTTTTACTCGTTGCTGGGACAAATAGCTGACACTCAAAATGAAGGAAGGAAAGGTTTATTTAGCTCACAGTTCGTGGAGGTTGCAGTCCATATTCGGCTGGCCCACGGCTGAGTGGAGCAGGGAGGAGAGCATCCAGTTCATGGTGGCAGAACAGCAGCAACAGCTCTAGTCTGTCTCTCTGTCTGTCTTTATATTACATTCAGGCTCTCCACCTCAGCCTCTGCCTTAGGCTACACCCATAATCCCAGAAGTACTGAGACCCATAATCCCATCAGTAATAAAACCCATAATCCCAGGGATCATGGATCAAGTTTCAAACTCTAGAAGTGCCCGCCCCCTGACTCATGAGGCTTTGGGGGGAAAACTAGACATAAACCATAACACTGCATGAGGCCTTGGGGCAATACCTACACAAATTGTAACAGTGGCTATAATATACAAATATTTATCAATAATTAATTAATTAAATATTTTAAATTGTGAGATAACTGTCCAAAACCTGAGTTGTAGTTCAATTCAGGAATTTATCTCCTGAAATTCATATCAGCTATATAGCGTTTTTATTTTCTTACCTTATACAATGCTGTTTATATTGATTCATTTAAAATAGATGTTTACTAAGTATATTTCAATGGCTTAGAGTTATATGCTACAAAATAGAAGAAAATCATCAAACTCACTCTATATACTCATTTGCATATATATTATATAAAGTTATAATCAAATGAATAGACTAGGAACTCTAGACATCATTAAGAAAATGCTGTGCAAAAATCTTTAAAATTTTCATATGTTTAAATCCCACTTGCTCCATTCCCTTCCTGAGGTTTGGTCTTGCTTAAAAGGGTAGACACTCAGTTCCAAAATCCTTCAACTGGACTATAGATAACAACGTAAATCAAACAGCAGCATTCTAACTTGTCAGAAGCTCACTGGAGGGCAGTTTTCTCTATCACCTAGCTGAGAAGTAGATATCATTCAGGTACAATAAAACAACTTCAGACCTTAATCATGGAAAAATAGCCAAAAGTAGGAGGTAAACTTCATAAAACTTACAGAGGAAGAATAGACATGAAGAAGCATAGGACAAGAGACTGTACAGGAAAATATAAAACAGATCTTCTAAATCCCCAAGTAAAATGTGTTATGAGATATTTGAAAGAAATTTATACATTCAAAAGCAGACATGCATTTTGGGGAATTGTGAAAGCCATATGCTGACTGAAGTAACATACATACTCAGAAAAGTTCTGAGAAAATCTTAGCTCAATTTGAGCTAATCAGGTTGAAATTATACCTAGCTTATTAGTGAAGGAATATTCTAGCACAGAGTCATTCTGTAATGACAGAGAAAGTTGAATGATTTTCTGGTATATAGTTTCCAATAGCAAAAATTAAAGGCATAAAAACAAAGGAAGAAATCTTCACCCATTCACTGTAACATATATACTGCAAATTGTTCTGAAAGATAACTACATGACAGATATAGTAGGGAAAATCTGGAAAATGTTTGTTAAAATTGCACTCACAAGCTAAATGAAAAAGCAAATAACTAAAGAAATTAAGAAAACAGAGAGCTGTGAAATGTGGGCCTAGTGTTGGCAAGTGCAGAACTTTCCTGGTGCCATTTAAGAACTTTGGAAAGGACTCTGGGTGACCTACTGGACTTGTGAACTCTGAACTTTAGCCCCCCGGGCACAGCTGTGGACCTTCTGCTGGTACTAGCCAAACATTTCAAGAACTTAGAAGGATTCTAGGAGACCCATGGGATTCTGGTGACTCCAGTGAACACCCACCACAAACAGTGAAATGCAGTTGAGTATTGGCCAGTCACCCATACTAGTAGTGAGACCCATGGTGAGTCCTACCCTGCTGTCCACTGTTGCAGAAACATTACTGAAAGATGCCTCACCACGCTTCTAACATGAATAAGTCTGCATGATTATTAGGAAGTTCAAAAATACAAAAAATAGGTACAAAAGGCAAACTCAATCCTCCAGGCAACGCTGAATAAGTCCAGGAGACAGACATGTGACTCAGAAATAACACAGATGAAATTTCTCAAATGATAGGAATAGAAATCAAGAAACAAATCTATCAGGCTACAGAAAAAAAAAATATGGTCAGAAAGAATTTTTCACGTCCAAACAGACATGACAACAGTCATGAAAAAATCGCTTAGCACAGCTAAAGAAGACATAGATAAAACATACAAAATTGAAAAATGCTGGAAACACTGAATAAGCTGTATAATAAAGAATTAGAATGCATACAACAGCTGGGTGTGGTGGCTCACGCCTGTAATCCCAGCACTCGGGAGGCTGAGGCAGGAGGATCAGTGAGAGTTCGAGACAAGCCTGGGCTACAAAAGTAAGCTCAAGGCCAGCCTGAACTGCATAGTGAGACCCTGTCTCAAAAAGCCAAAAAAAAAAAAAAAAAAAAAAAAAAAAAAAAAAAAAAAAAAAAAAAAAAAAAAAGAGTGCATGCAACAGATTCAAACAGATATTCAGGAAATGAAAAACTACACTGAAAGCTGGCAAAATCACATGAATGAAACTAAAGATAGACTTTCAGACCTTGAAGACAGTGATTTAGCTAATGAACGTGAAAGGAAAGATTTCCTAATAAACTGAAAATGAACAAAAACATAACAGTTGAACTGTTATAAGATGATGTAAAGAAAAATAATATAAGAACAACAGTTTTCAATAAAACAGCAGGAGATAACACAGATGACAGAAAAAGACTCTGCAGGGCCAGAAAACAGCTAAATTGATTAATGTGCCTACAAGCAGGCACAGAGGCCAGAGGTGCAGTCCCCAGGCCTGTTGTGCTGGCTCTGTCTCTGGGGTACACTGAGATGGCAATTGAGAATGTGTAGGTGATGCATGCCTGTAATCCCAGCTCTTGGAGGCTGTCCACAGGCGCATTAGTACAAGTCCAATCTAGCAGTGAAACCGTGAAAACCCTGGAGACCATTTCCTATGTTACAGAAAGAAAAAAAGACTATTTCTAGATGTATTGACAGAAAAATTTCCAAACACGATACAAGAGACTCACTTACACATAAGTGAGGCATAGAGAACTCCAGACACCCATGATCACTATAAATCTACATCTAGACACACAGCAAACAAGATCTCAGAAATTCATCAAACTTATAGAATATTAAAAGCTGCTAAAGTGGTCAGAAAGATGGCTCAGCAGTCTGAAGCACGTGCCTAGGCAAGCTTAGGCAACCACAGAGAACGTGGTTTGATCAGCAGCCTACATACTACACTGGCCCCATCCCCTGAGTAGGCTAAGCTGTCCACAATGTAATAAAAGTATAAATAAACAAGTAATAAAAGCTGCGAAAGAGATAACATTGATCACCTACAATAGAAAGCATATCAGAATCACAGAAGATTTCTCAACACAATCAATTAAATCAAGAACATCTTGGAAGGGACTTTCCAAATAGCTCAGCGGGTTAAAGTACCTGCAAGCAGGTGCAGGGGCCAGAGCTTGGATCCTCTGGTATGCTATAATGTCCTCACCCCTGGGGCACAGGGACACAGTAATTGAGACTGAGTGTGGTAGCATGCACCTATAATCCCAGCTCTTGGAAGGCTGTAAACAGCTGGATCACTATGAGCCCAATATAGTGGTGAAACCCTGACCACCCTGTAGGCCCTTCCCCAAAATGCAGTAAAGATATAAAATAAAAACCTAAATAGAAAAAGTTCAAAAAGGAAAAAGGAAGAAGAGCTTGGACTCAAGTATTCCAGGCTCTGAAAGAACATAAGTTTTAACCTGGGGATTCATGTACCCTAAAAATCCATAAAATTCAGGAGCCAGCTAGCATTCTTCCATGAGAAAAGCAAGTGAAGAAATTCACAACCACCAAACCAACACTTTAAAGAATACTAAAAGATTCTCAAGAAAGAGACAGAACCAACCACCCCTTCACGAACAACAGAGAGGAATCACCAAACAGAGCAAGTACTTATAAAGAGAGTGAAAGTATGGAGCTTGCAGAAGAAAAATAACATGAGAAAGATAGGCCAATATATATTAGCTATAAAGATCAATGTAAATGACTTCAAGTCACCAATCAAAAGAAACAGACTGCCAGAGAGAAGTAAGAAACAAAATCCAACACTATGATGCATAAAACAAACATTTAACTCTAAAAAAATTGACAGACTGAAAGTCAAAGGATATAAAACTCTTTTCATTGCCACTGGAAAGCAGAAAAATCAGGGATCTGGCTGCTGACCATTTCAACTTCAACCTAAAATTCATCCAAAGGGAGAAAGAAGATAACTACATATTTGTTAAGGGAAAGCTGTAAGAGGAAGGGATAACAACTGTAAAATTCATATGCACCTAACTAATGTAGGAACACAAACCCACATAAGACAAATAGTAGATCTAAAAAATCAAATAGAAGGCTGGCCTGACAGTTCAGCACACTAAAGCACCTGTTTAAGCAGACCGTAGCATTTGGGATTCAATACCCAGCATGTCATGCTGGTGTTGCCCTAGCGGCACGCCAAGGCAGAGCTTGAGACTGGGCCTGGTGGTGGATGCCTGTAATCCTAGCACATGGGAGGTTGAAAACATGAGAATCACTATGAATCCAATCTATTTAGTGAGATGCTGTAGGCCACGTAGACCCTGTTCTTATTATAGAAAAATAAATAAGTAAATTGAATAGGTAATAATATAACTAAAATAGGGGATTTTAACACCATATAGTCACAAAGGATAGGTCAACTAGGCAAAAGATCAATAAAGAAATAACAATACTAAACCAAAAGCGTGAAGAAATTGAGTTAGTGGGCCTCACATAGTATTGCACAGAGAAACAACAGCATACACAATCTTCTTACTTACATCTGACATGTTCTTTAAAATAGACCGCGTGCTAACACAGAGAGCATT
>PVJA010006622.1:0-11976 GCA_004027025.1 Myocastor coypus | reverse complement strand
TGACAAAAAAACTACAAAAACAGCATAAGCACATGGAAATTAAATAATCACCTCCTAAACAACAGGTGGTTATTACAATATATTAAAGAAGATGTTAAAAATACTTACAATCAAAGGAAAATTCAGATACAACTGAAGCCTGTGGGATACAACGAAAGCTGCTGTAGGAGGAAAATATGTAGTGCTGAAGTCACTCATTAGGAAAATAGAACAAAGCAAAGCAAACTAACTTAATTCACACCTCAAGCTCCTAGAAAAAGAGGAGTAAGTGAAGCCCGTGGATCAAAAAAAATAGGAAATTGTTACGGTTTGTGTATAGGTTTCCCCCCAAAGCCGCAAAAAGTCATGGGATTGCTTTAGGAATTTGTAATAGATTATTGTAAGTGGGAGTGCTTCACCTCCTTTGGACAGGTGATTTGTATTTCAATGTAAGGAAGGAAGGGAAGTTAGCTGTGGATGTTGCTGCTAGCGCACCTTTTGCTCTCTTGCTCTTAGCCACAGCCATGAAAGCTTGCTGTCTGCCATATGCCACTCTGCGCTGGAGCCAGCTTAATATGCACTGAAACTTTCAGTAACTGAGTTAAATAAATCATTCCTTCCCTCGCTTTGAGTGTTGGGTATTTGTTCCAGCACTGAGAGAAGACTAAGAGAGAAATTATAAAGATTACAGCAGAAACAAATGAAATAGAAACAAAAAATATAAAAGAACATAGGAATGAAGTTATTGGATCTTGGAAAGTTTAATAACACTGATAAACATCTAGCCAACCTCATTAAAACAAACAAAGACAATACAAAAATTCATGCAGAAAGGAATGAAAGAGAAGAACTTACTAAAGACCTCAGAGCAATTCAGATCAGCAATATATACTTACAGAATCTTTAACCTCAGAGGATGGAAGATGCAGAGGAAATGGACAGTTTCCTAGATACGTATGAAATGCCTAAACTAAGTCAAGAAGATGTACAAAGTCTGAATAAACCTATAACAAGAAATGAAATTGAAAATATAATAAAAAATTTACCAACAAAAAAGCCCGGTTTCCACTACATTCAAGCATAATTCTAAAAAAAGAGAAAGAAAAGAAAAGAAAAAAGAGAGAAAAATTAGAGGAGATTTGATGCCAACTTCTCTCAAACTCTGCAACGAATTTGAATAGGAAGCAATTCTCCCAAATTCAGCTCTGGAGGCAGACATTTGATTAAAAAATTGAGAGAAAGACCCAATGAAAACAGAGAATTACAGCCCAATCTCTCTACTGATATAGATGCAAAAACTCTCAAAAAATACTAGCAAACAGAATGCAGCAAATCATTAAGAGAACTATATACTATGATCAAATGGATTTCACCTCAGGAATGCAGGGATGATTGAATATATGCAAATCCATAAACGTAGTGTGCCATGTCAGTAGAGCTGAGAACAAAAACCACTTGACCATGTCAACAGATGCAAAAAAGCTTTTGATGAAACCCAATACTCATTTATGATGAAATAAAAACCTACAGAGTTGGAATAAATATTCTATATGTCAAAGTGATACAAGCTACCTGTGACAAACCAACAGCCAACATCGTACTAAATGAGCAAAAACTGAAGGGCTCCACTTTAAAATCAGAAACAAGGCAAGGATGCCAACTGTGTTGTATTAACTATAGTTCTGAAAACATTATTCACTGCAATTAGACAAGAGAGAAATAAGAGAATATGTATTGGAAAAGAAGAAGTGAAATTGTCATTATTTGAAGATGATATGATCTACATAGAGGGCCCCAAAAGCTCCAGCAAGAGTCTTGTAGATTTAACTACCAAATTAATCAACATAGCAGGATACAATGTCAACTGCCAAAAATCAGTAGCATTTCTATATACGAAGAAGGAACACACTGAGAGAGAAGTTAGAAAGCCCATGCCTTTCAAAATAACACCTGAAAAATTGAACTACTGTAGAATCAATTTCACAAAGAAAGTCGATGTTTTATGTAGTAAACATGATGATTCTCTGAGAAAACAGATTGAAGAGAATTTGAGAAAACAGAAAAATATTCCTTGCTCCTGGATAGAAACATCCAACATTGTGATAATCATCTTATAGCCAAAGTTGCTACAGAGATTCAGTGTAATGATCATTATAATTCCCTTATTATACCGCAAAAAGCTCAGAAAGCTTTCTTCAAATTCATTTAGAACTAGTAAGGCCCAGAATATTAAAAGTAATCCTGGGAAATGAAGGAACAGTAGGATATTACAATCCCTGAAATTACACTCTAAAGGTACTGTGATAAAATCAGCATGGTGCAGGCATAGATACAGACCTAGGGATCAGTGGAACAGATTGGAAGATGTAGACACAATTCTAAGCATTATAAGCTTTTTCTTTGACAAAGGGTCCAAATAGGCTCAGTAGAAGAAACACAGCCTCTTTAATATATGGTGCTGGAAAAACTGTCATTCCACATATCAATGGTTAAGACTAGATGCATGTTTATCCCTATGCACAAAGCTACAACCAAAACAGATCAAATATTTAAATATTAAATGAGAAATTCTAAATTTTCAGAAGGAAAATGTAGGTAGAGATCTTTTACAAAGGGACGAAAATTTTAGGGACAAAAATCAATTTGCGTGGGAAATACTTCAATGAAGCAACAACTGAAATCTCATTTTTTAAAAAGTTTGTGCAGGGCTTGGCAAATGTCCAACAGAGTAAGAGAAAACCAATGAGCTGGGGAAAGCACATTATAGATAATTAACCCTCGAACAAAGGCCTTCTATCTAGAATTTACAAAAAATTTAAAAAATTCATGTCTATCAAACTGAAAGACCCAATCCAAAAATAGACGTCTGAGATGAATATACACTTCCCAGAGGAAGAAGTCCAAATGACAAGTAAATATATAAAAAATGTTTAACATCATTGGTCCTTTGAGAAATGGAAATTACAACAACACTGAGATTCCATTTCACCCACAAAGAATCACTAACATCAAGAAGTCAGACAAGAATATACCCTGAAGTGGCACTGGAGACAAATGAACCCTTCTGCAAGGAGCTGTGTATAGCATTCTATGCTCTGTACCCAAAGCATCCTGGCCCAGGCAGGGAACTTTGATGACTCCTCTTCCCCATTTCCACCCACACAGAATACCCTTGCCCAGCAAAGAACACTTGATAACTCCCCTTTCCCTTTACCCCGTGTCCAGAACAGCATGGCCCAGCTAAGCACATTATATGACTCATCTTCACCCATCCCCTGCTCTATAAAGACCCTACCACCCCAACCATCACAGCTCTTCAAGTCTGGTGAGCAGCTCAGCACATGCTAGTTGCCATCCATGCACCACTCTTTTCATGCCAGCTAACATGAATGTGGTCCTGTGTGGTTTCCAGTGTGCCTTTTCCCTGACAGTTTTCCTATCATTCCTACTGTTAAAAATGAAGAAACATTTATCAACAGTGTTGAAGTTAAAGATCCCTTAAGAGCTAAAACTGGATCATTGAGGCCTGGTACCTAATTACAGAGAGAAATAGCCCTTTTGTCTTTCTTTTGATAAGAATGTGGACTCCACTTAGAGGACTGTGTACATTATAAGAAATCTCATGGAAACGTGGATAATAAGAAATATGCTATTACTGAGATTGTAACATGGATGAAAGAATGCTTCAACATTATGCGGGGCATTCATCTCCTCTACAAGTTTGAGAGACCACAGTACATTGAGGTCCTTGCTGATTACCCTGATGTGTCCATGTTCAAGGTGTATGGAGCAGTACATCTACTGAGATTGTTTGTACAAATTGGAGCAATATGAGCTTATATACCTGTGGACGAAATGATCCTTGCTTTATTAATGAATTATCTTCATGATTTCCTTATGTATCTGCTGAAAAGTTTGGCAAATTTATTCACAGCCAGTGAATTATGAATTGGCCCCTCCTCGGTACCATTGGAAAGGAGTGTGGAGCTCACTCTCCCATGTTTGCATCTATGTCAACATGTTTTTGATTCCAGTCTTTCTCTTGTATAAATGATGTACTTCAACGACGCTTTGTACAAAAGAGTTGATGTTTGTTTTGTTTGATTTTAAACAGAAAATTAAAGGTGTATGGGTCTTTTCCTCTTTTTTTTTCTTATTTCAGTGTTGCTACCAGAATATTCAATAATGGAGTATGGAGAAATATGCTGTAGCCTGTTTATTGCCTAGGTGACAAAGTTTCTTTTGAATGCTAGTGGTTGTATTCCTCTGATGTCATTCACTATTATAATATGTGTTAATGCTAAATGACAGTGTTCTGGTCCTAGAGCCAATAGTATATTTCAACGTATATAACTGAACATACTCACCCATTTGTGTTCTGTTTTCTAACAGTGCTTAAAGAGCCCTTTCTTTGTTTGTCATGCATGTTACTCCTTATTCTTTTTATCTTTGCTCAAATTGTTGAAGAATGGTGAAATTTTCATGGCTTTTGTATTTGGGTCTAATTCACATTTTAACATGATAGCCACAGCACATTTTCTGGCTACTGTTTTCTAGAAAACTAAATCTTTTACGAATAGGTTTTAAGATCTCTAATTTCTTTTAATTATAAAAAAAGGGCCGGGCGTGGTGGCGCATGCCTGTAATCCTAGCACTCGGGAGGCTGAGGTAGGAGGATTGGTGTGAGTTCGAGACCAGCCTGGGCTACCAAAGTGAGCTTAAGGCCAGCCTGAACTGCATAGCGAGACCCTGTGTCTAAAAGACAAAAAAAAAAAAAATTTAAAATAGCTTCTTTGGTTATGATAGTCCCCAAAAAAGATCACATTAGATATATGTCAATACCAGATAGAAAGAAAACTGTAGTATACTAATATAATGGAATACTATTTTGTAGCTAAGTGTTCTTTAACAACAGATGTCTAAGTTTTAGTTTCAGTTTTAGTGAAATTAAATTTATTTTGTTTTGCGGTCATTCCTTTCTATAGCCTAGAAAATATATTTGTTGGTCTAAAAATAAAAAATATCATTTTTATTTTTTAATAAATTGTTATAACTTATAGTTTTGTAGTAGTTTTAGGTTCACAGAAAAACTAGTGTTGCATTTAACAACATAGATAAAATTCAGCAGCATTCCTATGATTGATAGAATCTAATATAAAATGCAATTCTCTTATCACTGTATTTATATTAATTTTCTAGAGTAGAATTAATCTATAATGAAAGAAACAAAAGGCATGATTGCTTTTGCTAGAAATTGAAGAAAGGTTGAAAGAATAATTGATGCAAGAGACAAAAGAAATTTTTGGAAGGATGACATATATATATATATATATATATATATATATATATATATATTTCATTTCAATTAATTATGCTTCCCTTCATTTCAGCAAAATGATTAGTTATGATGTTATAACTAGGATATTTATGAGTAGAATCTAATTGACAGCAATGAAAATATTAAAATATATAACATTTCAAATATTATTTTATTCAGCAGACATAAACAAGTGATAACATGAAAAACTAAAATAATTTCTTTTTTTTTTGTCTTTTTGAGACAGGGTCTCGCTGTACACTTCAGGCTGGCCTTGAGCTCAGTTCTGTAGCCCAGGCTGGTCTCGAACTCTCACCCATCCTCCTGCCTCAGCCTCCCAAGTGCTGGGATTACAGATGTGTGCCACCACACCCGGCTAAAACTAAAAGAATTTCAACACAAATTTTCAAAATTATTTTCTTGTGAATATGAGCTGAAATATTAGCTGTAGCAAAGAGCCTAAAAATTTTAAAGATATTTTTATAAATTTCCAGCTGTTTTCTTAATATTGAATAAAATATGTTAAATGTGTTACAGATTTAAAACTGTCCCTAATTGTATGAAAATGCATGTGGCCACAAATACAATTAATTGTTCTATGATATTTCTGCATGATACATTTAGAACTGCTTGTGTAAGACTATATATTGTTTAATATTGCATAAATACTCTTTAGCTACAATGTGTAATCTTTGTAACTGTCAAGCTATTTCATGAATTCCATTTTTTATAAACAAGAATATGCAAAGAATCAAGGGAACATCTTGCAAGCGTTAATGAGAAATAATAGCTCATTGGGGAATAAACTATTCACTCATCATGCTTAAGGGAAAATTTGAGTCTATTTTATTACCTAGCCAGTTTTGCAGTTCTGATCTACAAGGTGAGTGGCAGAAAAGTTAAAATATCTCCCACTCATGCCATCATCTATTTCTAAGGCTAGAACAAGAGATTTAGCAGATAATTACTTCCAAACTGAAAGTTGCTTACAGAAGACTTTTATCACTGACTATGGAATACTGAATCCCAAAGACTACCTTGAACTACATTTTAAAAATATACTTATCCTTTGGGTTTGTAAAATTCAATTGTCTTCTAAAGTTCTGGGCCCATGCCTAAGTGTTCTATGACCTGGTCTCAAGATGATGTTATAATCTTTGCTAACCTGTTTATTTTCAACATTTTTTTCTATATTTTTCAGGGAAAAAATAAAGTATGTTCAAAGTCTCACTAACTGAGGAGTGATGTACCTGTTCGCAGCCTCCCAATGGCTGGGGTTACAGGTATGAGCCACCATGCCAATGTCTCAGTTGTCATCTCAACGCAGCCCAGGGGCAGAACCAGCATGGCAGAAACTCAGTTTCCCATTTAAAACAAATAAAACTGTCTCAAAATAAAATCAAATCATATATACATACATATGCACTCAGCCACCCCCCCTTTTTTTTGCTTGCAGGGGATTTAATCTGCTGAGCTATCTGACTCAGCACATCCAAAGTAATTTCTGCTTGAAAGCTTTCCTTAGATTTCTAACACTTACAAAATGAAGTGCCAAATGGCCAGGCTTGCATTCAAGAACCTACAACCTAGCTTGACTTTTCTTTTCAAACCTTCCCTACTGTTTCACAATGCATAAATATTTAATCCTGAAAAATATAACAATTTATATCAAAGAAATTATAAGCTTTTACTTCTTGTCTTCCTAAACATCATTCTGTCTTGCGTCTTCAGGAAGCATTCCATCTTGCTCACCACTATGAATCCTTCCATATTAGTCTGGATTTCCACTTTCCTAGGAAAATATTTCTTTGAAAACAAGCCAACCCTATTCTCTAAGTCTTAAACAACTCATCCCTTTAAATGCAAATTATTTGTTTTTCTTTTTTTAGTTTTTAGATAATACAAATTAGAATTAAAATTTAAAAATTACAAGTGATACACGATTGTACTTAACAATGGAATATTAATTTCATAGTATTTGTTTAATACACAATGTTATCTTCCAACCAGCTATTCATATTTCTAGATATATGCATGTGATGTTGGAAAGGTAAAGAAAAAAATAAATAAATGTATATGCAAAATTAAGAAAAGAAAAAATACAAACAATTGAGAAAAGGAGACAAAACAATAAATATTATCTTCTCCTTTCCATAGACCAGCAAAACTGCACATTTCCATCCTGTTTACATATGTAATAAATCATTATTTGCTGAATTATAGTTTTCTTCCACTAACATAAAAGCTATGTTTTATACCTTTTTGTGTCTGTGAGCAATAGTTTAAATATGATTGTTAATTAACTGGAACCCACCGATACCATGTTTAAGCCATAGTGAAACTCAATAGACAGAAATAATTAAAAATACAAGGTACATCCACACCAAAAAAGACTTCCTCATATTTCGAAAACATTTTTATGTCACAGGAACCTTCCATTATCACCATAAGTAATTAATAAAAACCAAGCTTTCAGGAGTTAGTATGCCTATTAATTGCCTGTCTTCAAACTCCACATGCAATTTTTAATCAGTAATATTAGATATTATAAATAATGAAGAACATGAGAACTAAGCAAAAGAAGTGTACACCCAGTTTTTTTTTTTTTTTAAGCCATGAGGAACTAAAGGAGCTGTGGTCATAGGTCTAAAATGTTTTTGTTGTGCGTTCATTTTAATTTAATTGTATTTTTCATCATCATCTAAGTTTACAGTGGGAAATAAAAGTTTGGATGAAAATAGTATAGTGTTATGGCTATTTTTACAGCCACCTTTATTAGTTATTCACAATAAAAATCAGAGCACATTCAATGTGCATTAATAAGAAATGGAGACTATAAAAACCATTAAAACAGAATGAACATTATATTCCCTGGAAACAATGTAGGACTGAGGTCTGATTTCTCTCCCCATGTAATGTACAAAGCAAAGTGTTCAGAATTCATAAGCTGAAAACCAAACATCAAGTAATGCTCTTTCTCATTGGTACTATATGATGACACAGCCCTTGGGGGAAATCCTACATACTTCATTCCTTAACAGTGATAATTCACATGGGTATTTGGTGTTTTAGTTCCCAAGACTTGTTACATGATGAATGTCATACATATGGCCAGCAGACCTCATAGATTTAGTGGTAAGTGTCAATAAATCAACTTCTCTGCGATTCAAATTACAGACTATGGAAACAATCAATTTAAAGAAGAAAAAAGTGTAGTTCTTCACAATTTTATCAGTTACCCTTCTATCATTGCTGGGAAGTTACCCTTCTATCATTGCTGGGACAAATACCTGACATCTAAAATGAAGGAAAGAAAGATTTATTCAGCTCGCAGTTACTGCAGGTTTCAGTCCATATTTGGCTGGCTCCAACGCTGAGTGGCACAGGACAGAGAGCATCCAGTTCATGGCTGTGGAACAGCAACAATCACAATAGGACAAGGAGAGCAACCGCCCAACAACTGTAACGGAGAGAGTGTGTCTGTTTTTCTGTCTGTCTTATATTATATTCAGGCTCTCTGCCTCAGGCTTCTGCTTCAGGCCACACCCATCATGCCAACAGTACTCAGACCCATAATCTGATCTTTGGATCACCCGTAATCCCAGTGGGTCAAGAGCCAATCTCAAACTCTAAAAGTCCCCACCCCATGACTACATGAGGCTTTGGGGGGACAACTATACACAAACCATAACAACAATCCAGCAGACTTCTGACCAAAATTATAGTCACCAGAGGCAGAGGCAGAGGCAGAGGTAGAGGTAGAGGTAGAGTTAGAGGTAGAAGGAAAAGCAAAGATAGAGGTAGAAACTGAGGCAAAACTACAATGTGTAGAATAAAATGGTAAGAGACTCTCTGCACTTTCCCCAAAGACAGTGCAGCTGCAAGCAGCATGCCCTGGCTTGTGAGAAAAAGTGAAAAGGAAAGATTTTTCAGGGAAAGACTACAGTGGAATACACTAGACCAGCAGTCGTGGTCTGTAAGGAAAGCATGGGGCTCCCAGTGTGTCATTCTACAAGTAACAGCTGTTGAATAACTAGTAAAAGCATCTACCATATCTTTGGAAAGAGGGCTTGGTTGGGAACCATTAGAAGGAATGGTTCATTATTTGTACAGAAGGCACACTTGGCTCCACTTTGGGGCTATCGGTGTTCCATTTCTAGAGTAATTAAGTTGCTGGCCTGAAAGAGACTTCCTGACAGGTTAGAACTAAGGACAAATAGCAGGCTTAGTGTGAGTTACTCTGGACTTGTAATTCACAGCATTAGTGCCCTTGTTTTATTGCTTACTAATGCCTGTATCCAGCAGGAACACTTGGATTTGACTGCTTTCTCTAACAGGTTGATCAGAGACATGGCTTGATTTGAATTCTTTCATACATTTGTAGATCCTGGAAAATAACAATTTATTCAATATAAGCAATTAAAATTACACTAATTCTGTATAGCAGTTTTGGAAGTACGGTCATTTTTACTGTACTGATTCTGCCTATCTAGAGACAGGCAATATCATTTCATTTTCTGATATTGACACCAATGCCATTTTTCAATATATTATAATTTTCATTTTAGAGTCCTTTCACTTTCTGGGTTACTTCCTGAGTATTTCCTTTTGCTTGATGTTATTGTAAAATGTGTTCTTTCTGTTATTTGTCTCTATTTTTCAATTTTTATTATTTTTATCTTTCATTTTAGAGAGTACAAATTAAAAATCAAACATAAAATTACAGGTGATCCAGAATTCCACTTAACAAAGTAATATGAATTTGATAATATTTGTTATTATGCATAGTGTTGTCTTCCAACCAGTTATTCATATCATCAGATATATGCATGTAAAATTGGAAAAGAAAGAAAAATGGTAAATGTTTGAGAAAATAAGAGAAAGAGTACAAACAATGGAAAAAGGAGACAAAACAAATTCAACATTATCTGCTTCTTTCCACAGACCAACGACAATGCACAGTGCAGTTGTCCAATCCATCCTGCTATAAATATGAGTACACATACATCGCAGTGGTATGATCGTATCAACTCTTCTCTAAAAATACGCAGAAATAGAATAGCTGACTTAAATGAGATCTCCAATCCCAACTTTAGAAGGACTTTCCACACGGATTTCCAAAGAGGTTGAACAAGTCTACACTCCCCACAAACAGTGCAGAAAGGTTCCTTTTTCTCAATTTTACCCCAGAATTTGTTCCTTGCTGACTTCTTGATGTTAGCCATTTTTTCTGCTGTGAGATGGAATCTCAGTGTTGTCTTAATTTGCAGTTCTCATATGACCAAAAGATGTGGTTTGTGAGTTAGCTCAGTAGCTTAAGTGCCAGCGTGGACAATCCAGTCAGGCACAGGGGACAGTGGTTTGATCCCCAGACCATCCCTTAAGGCAACTTGAGCCAGCCAAAAGAAAAAAAAATCCTCTCAAATGACCAGAAGAGAATAAAAATTTACAAAACATTAGAAATAATATAGAATTTCACTAAGCAAGATGATAAAATTTCGACCTTGTTTGTTACATTGTACATTGTTATCTTCAAATGGGTTACTGAATTATTAAATATAACCATGCAAAATTGAATAAAGCATTACAAAATTTTAAAGGAATGAAAAAAATAAATCATTAAGTGCTCTTTTCAATAGATGAGCAGAATATGCACAGAAATTGTACTGATTATTGAGTGTCAAATTTGTCTTGTCATGCTACCAGATTTAGTTATTAATTCTAGGAATCTTTGATATAGCTTCTGAAGTCTTCTACGTAGGGGATCATATCATCCACAAATACAGTACAATCTCTTGGTTCATTTATTATTCTTAAATAAATAACTAGCTTCATCGCTATAATATTATGTGAAATTTTGCACTGATTCACAAACTCCATACTGGGAGACAAACAGGACCATAATCATCTATTCTGAATAAACTTAAATATAGCTATCTTCCCCCGAATCAGGGAAAAAAAATAAGTTCATGCACCAAGGTGCCACTGCAATGATAATTTAAACTCTTCTATTTCTGTTTATATTCCTTTTATTTCTTTCTCTTATATAGTTGCTCTGGCTAAAGCTTTGAGAACTATATTGAACAGTAGTGGTTAGGGTAGGCATCCTTGCCTTGTTTGTGGTTTTAGAATGAAATTTTTTAGCTCTTCTTCATTTAATGTGATATTAGCTGCTGCTTTGTCATACATGGGTTTTTATCAGACTGAAATGAAGACCTCATATTCTAATTTTCTTTAGGATTTTTATCATAAATAGATACTGAATCTTGTCAAACGATTTTCTGGATCTGTTCAGGTGGGCATACGGTTTTTGTACTTGTGTCATTTAATGTAGTATATTACATTTATTGATTTACACACATTGAACCATTCTTCAATCCATGAACAAATGTTACATGGTCAAGGTGCATGCCTTTATTGCTGACCTCTTATGGAGTTTTTTTTTTCTTTTTTTTTTTGCTGGCTCAGGCTGCCTTGAGAGTGTGTCTGTGTGTCTGGGGATCGAAACGCTATCCCATGTGCCTGGCTGGGATTGCGTTCACAAGCACTTAAACCACTGAGCTAACGTGAAAAGCCTATGCTTATTAGGAAAATTTTATCTCTTCTTCTTTATTCTTTCCGCCTTTTCAATTTTTTCTTATTTCATAGGTTTGTCTTTTTTTTTTTTTTTTTTTTTTTTT
>PVJA010006621.1:0-72404 GCA_004027025.1 Myocastor coypus | reverse complement strand
CACAGGACATGGCCGAGTTGTGCTGAGCACCAGTCCGAAGCATTGCCATGGGTCAGCACCCGCAGCTTGGAGTGAATGCGGGGTCTTCTTGCTGTTCCCTAAGGGGAGAGGAGAGCGGGCTGCAGTCCATCCCTGTGCTCTGATACCATCCTTTGTTCTCTCCCCGAACTCAGCATGTGATGGCGATCACTGGGGGCCTCACTGCAGCAGCCGGTGCCAGTGCAAAAACAGGGCTCTGTGCAACCCCATCACGGGGGCTTGCCACTGTGCTGCTGGCTTCCGGGGCTGGCGTTGTGAGGACCGCTGCGAGCAGGGCAGCTATGGTAATGACTGTCACCAGAGATGCCAGTGCCAGAATGGAGCTACCTGCGACCATGTTACGGGAGAATGCCGTTGCCCACCAGGATACACCGGGGCCTTGTAAGTGACGGACCTAACGCCAAGCAGGGAAGCCGAGCTTACTACCTGCTCAGCACATACCACTGCCACCATCGTGTTCCTTGTGCCTCTGTTTCTACTGTAGTCTGAACTGCTGCTGGTGGGTGTGGAGTCTACACACGGATGGGATGAGGAGCAGTGATGGCCCTTGGTCTTCCTGCTGGTTTAGCCCTTGACTGTGAGAACCCAGTCAGAATTGAAGGGTCAGCTCACCAGGTAGAACAAACAGGTTGAGTGCACAGAAGCAAACGTCTCTGTGGCAGATTTGAATTTCACTTCGATTCTATCACAGTTATATTCTCTTTATACTGCTGCAGAACAGTCAAGAACCAGAGCATTCTGCTCTGTAATGTTGAATTAGCTGGAGACAGCAGGGTGGGCTAGTGGCTTAGAAAAGGAAGACGCTGCTAACAGTCCATACTTATTACAAAGATTAACTGGGTGGCTTCATATCTATGGTCATGCATGGTGCTGTGTGACTATCAACATGTATAAAACCTGTGTAGATAGCATGCACACAAATAGCTTTTAATTTTTTTCTGGAGAACTTTGAAGCAGCTACTTAACCCTTGTTTCTTTATCTTGTCAGAAGGGGATTCTTCAATTTGTTTCTATTAACAAGCAAAATAAGATGTAAACTTTATAAAAAAAGAATTGAGAAACAAAAAGAATCTTGTTTCTTTACTGAGAAAATTTAACATACTAATCACAGAACTAAAACTTAGAAAAATGGATCAGATTAGGTAAATATTTCCTGCCATGTCCATAAAGTAGAATTAAAGAAAAACTGCATTAGCCTAGAAGGCCCTGATTTTTAAAATGATGATGATCATCTCAGATTGTTTAAGTGTTAATATTGTTTTTTATGGGTTTTCGAAGAGGCCAACACTAAAGAGGGGTGTGGGAAAGTTGGAGCAACTTCACAAGAGAGCAAAAGAGACAAAGGCTTAGAGAAGAAAGTCCACAGGAGAGAGGGAGCTGGAGGCATGGTGCCTTGTCAGCCCAGAGAAGCGCTGAAAATTGATTATGGGGAATGTATGCCCAAGGAGTTATTTGCCAATGTCTTCATTTTCTTTGAAGTTAGAATAAACACAAAGAAAAAAAAATAAAAGAATAAACACAAAGGAAAACAGACTTAACTATAGCACGAGTGCTTTGTGAGGGCTGTGTGTAAAGTCCTTGTCACCAGTGGGTGGTGATTTGGCCATTTTAAAAATACTCTTTTTTGACAAATGCACAGATTTTCTTCAAACTGAAATGGTTCTCTTAGAAAGTACCCCAAAACAGAGGAATGGCCTCGCTGAGTCCCCTGAGACATCTACAACCCACAAGATACATGCCAGGGATGTTAATTAAATAATCATCACATGAGGAAATCTTGTCTAGTTAAGGCCTTGGGTGCTATTGTGTCTGTGAACCTGAGGATCATATGATTGGGTAAATAACTGTCCTTTGTTGTACTTTAATCCCCCAGCTGTGAAGATCTTTGTCCCCCTGGCAAACATGGACCACAGTGTGAGCAGAGGTGTCCCTGCCAGAATGGAGGAGTGTGCCACCATGTCACCGGAGAGTGCTCCTGCCCCTCTGGCTGGATGGTAAGTTTCCTTCTGCCCTGCTCCACACCCAGTCATGTGCTCCAGATCACTTCCATGAATACCAAGTGAAGAATTTCTGTATGAAAGACAGAAGAAATGGTAAAGGTTTCAAAACTGAAAACACATAGCCACAGATGAACTGTTATGTGAAAAACTCTATCCCGTCATACCAACCTGGAAATGCTTGAAAGACACCCAGTTGCACTAAGTATTACAGGACTTCTTGAAGACCATAGTGTGATCATGCAGGAGGAAGCTATAACTTATCACACTCCCCAGACCTCACCATAACACCTTTTCTTCATATAACAATTTCATAGGCTTAATGTTATGTGGCACATGCAGTGCCACAGTGTTTATTAATTAGACTTACCTGAAATTAGGAAATAATATTGACTCTTTCTGGGTTGGTTTGTGCAGACCACTGGGTGACCAACATCTATTGTTTTCAGTAACAATCTAATTAAAAAGAGCAGTTTGCTCCATTATCACCATGTCTGTCAGCTTCCAGGAGACAAATGACTTCTTATTGGCCATATCCCTCAAAGACTCTCCCGTTTTCCTCTCCTATACTCTGCTTCAATTCCCTAAAGTTGTGACTTTGTTGATCACTTCCCTCCCTTCCTTAACCTTTGTCTCCCATTCCTCTAATAACCCTCTTCCTTATTTCTCTCTGTCATAGATCTCCCTGATCCTCTTTCTTCTATGTACCACTTTATTTGGTATTTCCTAGGTTTTTGCTTTATCCTTCTTCTCTCTGTGTACAGTGAACCTTCTCTAGAAATTTCATGCATTTGCATAACTCTGTTGATTTCACCAAATCTCAGTCTTATCTACCCTGACCCCAGATGTGTTTATCCCCATCCTTGTAGACACCACAGCCTTGTCAACGAGATACAACGACTATATCTCTGGGCTGTACCTCAGCTTGAGCTCTTTAGCCACATATAGAGGAAAAATACCCTGGAATTTCTGCTTGTTGTGGATCTTGAACAAAGGAACCTGGAGTGTACTTCCCAAGATCAGAATTGGGAAGTATGGTAGAGTTCAAGAGACCAAGACTGCTTAGGCCAGTGGTTCTCAACCTTTCTAATGCCATGACCCCGCAATACAGTTCCTTATGTTGCGGTGACCCCAAACGAAAAAATAATTTTGGTGGCTACTTCAAAACTGTAATTTTGCTACAGTTATGATTCAGAATGCCTTTAGGCGACCTCTGTGTTTTGGTCATTCGACCCCCGCTGGGGTCTCAATCCACAGGTTAAGAACTGCTGGCTTAGGCAGTGTTCAATGAATACCCAAAGTTGGGTCATAATTAGTAAATTGACCAAAGTCTAAAGAAAGTCCACAACACAAGAGAGTAAAAGGGAAGCAGCCTTTAATTGCATGCCTGAGGGTGAGGCCAACAGGAAGTTCTTGAAGGAGCACTGATGGAGCTGGTGAGTTCATGTCAGCAAGTCAGACTTGTTATATGCCAAGTCTTTCTCACAGCCATTCCTCTACTACCTTTTCAAACATTTGCGGTATTAAAGATTGAACCTGGTGTTTCCCCACTGAACTACGTCCCTAGCCCTTGTCTATTTAGTTTTTTTTTTTTTTTTTTTTTTTTTTTTTTTTTTTTTTTTTTTTTTTTTTTTTTTTTTTTTTTTTTTTTTTTTTTAAAGAAAGGGTTTGCTAAATGCTAAATTGCCCCCACTGAGTTCAAATTTGAAGCTTTCTGCCATAGCTTCCCAGAGATCTGGGGTTACAAATATGCACTGCTACACTCAGCCTTTGTCATTTTTTACCAGTGGGAAATTCAGCACTTTATTACTCAAGGAAGAAACAGTAGACTGTCTCTGGCTCTGTATATTCTTTCATTTCTGTGTTCAGTCTTTTGCCAGGACAGGTAATAGGTTGGTCCTTCACAAAGGAAAAATTTTCTGGCCTGGCAGTGTCCAGAGAGCTCTGCACTTCTTTTTTTTTTTTTGGTCTTTTTGAGACAGGGTCTCGCTATGCAGTTCAGTCTGGCCTTGAGCTCACTTTTGTAGCCCAGGCTGGTCTCGAACTCACACTGATCCTCCTGCCTCAGCCTCCCGAGTGCTGGGATTACAGGCGTGCGCCACCACGCCCGGCTCTGCACTTCCTAGATGTTCTACTCCTAGGCCCTCTTGTCTTGGTGTTGTACATCAAGCTGCCTCTTCCTCAGGTTGCAATTTCTTTTTCTTCTCAGGTGGAATGGTCATTATGTGAGAGAATAGGCCCAGACCATGAGAGCAGTAAGTGGGCAGATGGACCCTCCTAGGCCCACTGGAGCCAGCTTCTCAACTTCCCCTGGCTGTTGGGCCTCTGCATTCGCAGAGGCTTCCCACTGAATGCTTGAGACCATTTTTTCTTCTGTGTATAGTGGATCTTCCTACAACAGTTGTTTCCTATGACACTAAATTTGTGCTATCATTTTAGGTGTTTTTCAAAGATGAGTATGCATTCCTATTAGATAAATACACACAGGCATACTTCAACTAATAGAAATAATGTCTCCTTAAAGATATTTGCTTGCATTAGTCCTTGTTCTAAATGTTTCAGCTGCATCCCTGAGCTTTTCTGGAACCCTTATGCGTAGTTAGAAACAAGTTCTAGAAATAAAATTTTGCACAAAAATTTCAGCTCACTATGTGCAGATCCCCATCACATTGTCATCATTGACCTTACACCAAGTAGGTAACGAGGAATTAGAGCTAGTTATATGTGTGTCCCCCTCGCTACCTTGTAAGTGAATTAGATACTGCATCCATATCTGTGCTTAATTCTCAGTATTTGGCACTAGGTCTGGCACATAGATGAGTCTCAGTTAAGCCCTAATTTGAGTTATCTCTCAAAAGCTTTTTGAGTTCCAAGAGTCTGCAGATGAACTTTCTCTGCAGAGAGCTAGAAAGCACCAGAGGAGACTTAATTAGCACACCAACTACCTTTGTGTGCAGAGCCAGTAGTTACAGAGAATGTATTTTCTTATGCCATACAGAATAAACATTTACAAAACCATCTGGTGTTTACTAGCCTCCAATTTCATAATGCTCCCTTTTTTAGACAAGGGGAGGACAATACTTTTCTGATAGTTAAAAGCATTAGAAACATCCCTGGTATGTGTAATATGCTGTTTGCTCTAATTATAATCCAATACATACCCCAATAATTATAACCACAATAAAGTCCAAACTACAAGTAGTGTGAGGCAGAAAATAGTAGAGTAATTCATTGACTTCTTGGTATCTTATTCTTACCCACATAGGATTATAATAACCATAAAGACTGAGCTGGAATAGACTGAAAGCCCCTCAGATGAAGAGAAATATTCATATTATTCCCTTGCTTTTTCTCCTTGGTAAATAAGCTTTTTTTATTGCTCATAGCTCAGAAACAGTTAATGAACCTATGAAAAATAAGTCTTTTCCTTCGGAAATAAATGTCTAGGTTCATTCCTATGGAACAATTTTAGTCAATTCTGTTGTTAATTCAGATATGCAAGATTTTAATCTTATATTAGGGTGCATTTGAACAAGTAAAGCCAATGATAACATGCATTTTCTCTGGAACATATGGTAAAACATTTGGATATTCCATTTGGACCAGATGTTACCTGTTATGTAAAGGAGGCTCAATAATTATTTTTGACTTCCTGTGCATATAGGACACAGGAAGAACACTTAGGAGGATTTATAAATTCCTTAGGTTGTTATAATAATATCATGTAACTTTATCTTATGCTCCGGTTTTTAGTTTTTCTCAAAATTGCCATTTTTCTGTCTTTGAATGTATCTTGAGATTTACACTTTTAAAGGAAAGAAGTCTCTCTAAAATATCTAACCTTTTAAGATGGTGAAGTGTTTGTGTCCTACAATCCCTTTCTGTGCTCCCCCCTTCTCTTTCTGCTTCCTCTCTTTTCTTCCCCTTCCTTTGGTCCCTCTCTGGCTGTAGGCCCATCTAATTTTCCAAGCCTGTTTGAATGCAGGGCACAGTCTGTGGTCAGCCTTGCCCAGAGGGTCGCTTTGGAAAGAACTGTTCCCAAGAATGTCAGTGCCATAATGGAGGGACATGTGACACCGCCACAGGCCAATGCCACTGCAGTCCAGGATACACAGGGGAACGGTAAGGGATGCTTTGGTGTTTTTCCGACCATTCACAGTGAGGTGGGAGGAAAGCCTGGAAGGTTTCAGGAGACTTCAATATCCTGTGTCTGTAATTATATGAAACATCCAAGAAGCACTTATACAGTGTATCCTTGTTTGTCCCTAACTTAGTGTATACAACTGGATCACAGACAGCAATGATGAATTTAAGATAACCAAGGAAGCACTTGGGGAAAAAAATCATAAAAGTTTTGCTCTTCGGAACCTGTGATGGGCATGTTATTCTAAAAAGTCGAGTGGTTAGGATTGTCACTTCCAGTTTAAGTATTTCTGGATAGATGGACTTTAAAAAATGGGATGTGGACCTAGGCACCTTTCAAAAGCATCAAGGTAGCTTCCCATGATTTCACATTTTGGTAAGAATATTAGTTGTTATTTTATATTATATAATTGGGTGAGAACTTCTGGAACTTCTCTGATCTCCCCCTTTATCCACATAAAATAGTAGTAACAAAATGATGCATTTTTGGAGTTCTTATGCCACTATTTGTTCCTTCCTGTGTTAGAGGTAAGGGTCTGCTCATCTTCCAGTTGCTCTTCATCTACCACACCCTAGAGGACTGGACACTCAAGCTGTCTGAGTGCATGTGTAGAGTGAGAGGCAAAGGGGGTGATACTTGAAAACACAGATTTGGGGACCTAGTTTAGGCAACGTGTCCTAAGAAGCAGCTGTAATGTTCAAATAATAATCATGCTTTCCTGTGGAATTATAATATGGAATAAATAGCATACTAAAGTCCTCAGAGTAGTACTGGAAATTATACATGTATTTGTTTATATTATAGTGGGCAATTTCTATGAGCTGCACAAATATGTGATCATTGTAAATGAGTAACTATCTATGAACTACACCTATGATTAAAAATTCCTTTCATCTATTTTCCTCAAGTTCTTTCTGTGACTTTTAGCAAGATATTGCAGGATTTTTTTCTTCCATCATAGACACCAAATTTAACTTTTTAACATTCTCTTTCAGATTTAGATTGGATATTTCTAGACAAAGAAACCTTTCAAATTTTTACTTTTTTAAGTTGCACCAAAAAACTTTTTTTTAACATTTATGTTATTTTTATTTATTTATACAGTAATGTTATCTACAGATAAAGATATCAGTCTGTTATCTATAATGATCACTTCATTTTCTTCAATAATTTCATTAATTTGAACCTCTGAATCAGTGTTAACAAATACAGGTCTGTCGTATTTTAAATTTCATTGAAACTGGCTTCACTATAATTTCATATACATTATGGATCATTGGTAAAGTACCTTTTTTGTGCTTATGTAGTTTTTGTCCATTTTTTATTAAGAGTTTATATGAGTAGTGTCCAATTAATTTTGTTAGTGGTTTTCTTATCTTTTGCTATTATAATTATATGTTTTCTTTAAGCTTTTTGTTATTACAAGATATTTACAAATTTAGTACATAGTGTTTATTGGATGGAAAGAGCTAGTCAGATGTTTTTTTCACCAACATCCTAGTTTTAGGTTATGTTTTGAGTAGACAAGATTGGTAGACGACTTGTGGATTAAGGTAACATCTTGTAATAGAAAAATAAGTCAGAATTAGAGACAGATAAGTGTGCAGAATCCAAAATAATGTCTTAAGTTCAACTATTGGGCCTTACAGATTTCAACATAACTATTTTACTGTCCTTTAGGAAACACAAAACAACAGACCTACAAGGATAATAAGTTCATATTCATCGTCTATGGCAATAAGGAGTATGTTATGGTTTGTGTCTAGTTATCCCCCCAAAGCCTCATGCAGTCATGACGCTGGACTTCTAGAATTTGAGATTCACTCGTGATCTACTGGGATTAGGGGTGATCCAAGGCTGGAATTATGGGCTTTAGTACTGCTGGGATTAGGGTGTGAGTGCTATACCCAGCCTGAGGCAAAGAGCCTGAATGTAATATAAGAGACACAGAGAGACAGACTCTGTGGCCATTATTACTGTTTCGCCTCCATCAACTGCTACTCTCTGCCATGTGCCACTCTGCCTTGGGGCCAGTCAAGTACAGACTGAAAACCTCCAGTAACTGTGAGCTGAATAAACCTTTCCTTCCCTAATTTGAAGGTCACATATTTTTCACCACAAGAGAAGAGTAACTAAAACAGAGTAATTGCTAGTTTTCAGGTAAATGTTAGATTCCAAGCAAGGAAGGTGAAGAGCGAGAGAAAGGGAAGGTGAAAAAAGAAGGAACTTCCTTCTTGGATTATTGATCTTGTAACTGTTGTGCTCTGACCCATCCATGGTCAGGATGGCAACGTGATTCTTCCTTTCAGTTGTTACTGCAGCTGGGTTCTGGAGTTGACAGACATCCCCACGCACAGTGACAACACACATTTGTCACTGGGAAAGAGAAACATGGTGTGGCCATGGGCAGTTTGTGGCAGGAGATGTGGGGGAGGATGCCTTGATATCTGAGGTCTTAACTTGTTCTTTCCCTTTTCTCCAGAGATTAGTATAACTAGATCTCTGAGGTCAGGACAGAGTGCTGCTGCCCACACAGAAGGCGCCACCGCAGACACATGTCAGTAAAGCAGTTCTAGGATGTGGGAACAGCCCAGCCAGCCACAGGGCAGCAAAACAACAAAGGAAGCCCCTGGCAGGCTGGTGGAGTTGCTCATGGGATGATGAAATAGAGGCTTGGGGTTTGCAGGACAGTCAAGGGGATGCTGTGGTCAGGAGAGGCACTGTGGAGCAGTCCAGTAAGGGTGAAGAGGGAATGCACCCCAGGCCCTCACAAAGCTCTTCTGAAGAGGCTAAAAATCATTCCTAATGTTAATGGCACTTTCACAGCCACTCTGAGGTCTTTGGCGGCCCAGTATGAGTCTGTACACAGCATGGGTGCTCAGTTTTAGCTATATGAAGGCATCTAGGACTGGACAGTGAACTTCTTAAGGTGAATGCAGACTGCCCTGCTCATTCCCTGTTTCCCTGAGCATGAAAGGTGTGAGTGAAGGAGGTAAAGTCAGAAATTACACACAGGCTGTCACATGGGGAGAGCAGCACTGGCCTTCAACAGAGAAACTGTTTCCTGTTTCTAGAACTCGAGGCAGTTGGCTCCTTGTCAGTGCTTTTTCTATTTTGTCTGGAGTAGCAGTTCCAGATGTTAGAAAGACAGGCTGCCGACCCATCAAGTCCAACTTTTTTTTTTTTTTTAATTTATTTATGATATGGCCAGTTCAGCCTGCCCTGGGCCTGGGGCTGGCGCAGCATGTGGTGCTGGGGATTGAACCGTGGTGCCTGTTGTTGCCTAAACTTGCCTAAACCGGAGCTTTAGACCACTGAGCCATCCCACTGGCCCTTAGTCCAACTTTAATGAAGAACACAATTTGTTCACACTAAGTCATGATTTGGCCCAACTCTTCTGGTCCCTGTCAAGAGGGACAAGCTCAGAAGGACAAGGGTGAAAGGGGCAACTGTCAGCTCTTATGCCCTTGCTCACTTCCTTAAGTTCACGGTAAGATGCAACATAATAACCGAAGTGGCATTAAAACAACTCTGTGACTTTCAGTGTTTTGGGAACTTGTGTTTTCACAATCTCTACTTAATGTTTATCCATTTTTCCAACTCCAAGTCATGAACTATGTTTTTTAAAGTCGAAGTCCCAAATTTCTGCTTTTTTTAATTTTTTTTTTTTTCTTGTTTCAGAACCTTTGTTTGTTTATTCACTCATTTTCATGGCCTGCTCAGCCCACCCTGAGGGCAGGGCCAGTGCAGCATGTGGTGCCAGGGATCGAACTGCGGTCCCAGAAGCCGCCCAAGTTTTCCCAAGCAGGTGCTTTAGACCACTGAGCCATCCCACCAAATTTCTGCTTTATATGTGTCTTTATTAAATTCTCTGCTATATCCCATAAAAAAATACATGTTTTCCTTCACTAAGTTTTGGGATCACTTTCTTTGTTTGTTTGGGGGGGGTCACAAATATAGCATTTAGAGAATAAAATATGTCGTGAAAGGTGCTTTGTAAAGATACAGGAAGTGACAAGAGCCAATCCCAGGTTATGCCATAATTATGTTTGTTTTTCAAAATAGAAAATGTTCTGCAAACATGTATGGGATTAACAGAGTACATTCCATAAGTTTGCACAACTAAAATAGTAAAAGGATACAGTATATGTACTCCAAGAAAGACACCCTACCTTTTGATTTGGGTCATTCTCTTGCAAGTGTAACACACACACACACACACACACACACACACACACACACACACACACACACACACAACCAAGCTGACATAATGACTCCTTTAGGAAATAAAATCTAAAGTTGTTTTCATTGGACGTTTATAATACAAACCAAGATTGTTTAATTATAGATTAGAAAGGTAAGTATGGGTCAGAGCCAGCTACAATGGACTTTGTTTTCACAGAGAATGGGAAGACTTTGCCAAGCTAAAATAAAATACACACGCTGTTCTCTGTCATTTTATAACAGATGCTTTCTCAGGCTTCTCATTTATGCCTCTTTTAGAGTGCTTTTCTTTGAGTCAAAAGGATGAAAACAAGCAAAGCTTAACATTTGGATTTGTTTCTACACTATTTTGGAGAAAGTGATATTATTTTTACTGTGTGTATATTTTTCCTTTTGCACTGAAGTGGACAGAGATTCAGACAGACAGGCTATCAAGTTGTCTTGCTACTCTCTAACAGAAGCCATAATGAGGGGAGGTCCTTGTACCTCAGTGCTTCTCTATTCAAACCTTATGTCTTTAAATAATAAACTAGAAATCTTTCCTTGTTAAAGTTTCCTAAAGGTAGAAAATAATGAGGACCTTTAAAACTACTGTAGCTGAAAAATAAGCATACTGTAGCACACACATTTGATTTTATGTTTTTAGCTGAAGTACCCCAAGATTTCTCTCATGACTTAGTATTTGAAGGCTTGGTCTATTTGAAGGCTTTGTTTATTAACAATACACTTGAAGATGTGCTAGAATCTGTAAGACAAAGCTTGCTGGCATCCCTTTTACTGGGTCTCCACCACATTTGATATATGCTAGGGCCAGGGTGAGCCAGAAAGCCATTAGAGGATTTCCAAGTTTGTCTTC
Organism: Myocastor coypus; assembly: GCA_004027025.1. Lineage (NCBI taxonomy): Eukaryota > Metazoa > Chordata > Mammalia > Rodentia > Myocastoridae > Myocastor > Myocastor coypus. The sequence continues at coordinate 61,141 of PVJA010006621.1, read as the reverse complement.
TGTATTAGAACCCTAGTGTTGCCAGCCACTATATACTTTCATTAAAAATATGGAAATCCAGGGCCAGTGAGCTATCTGAGGAGACTAAGCACCTGCTTAGGCAAGTGTAGGGACTGGGGTTCATCCCTGGCACGACATGCCACACTGGCCCCAGCCACGAGCATGCTGAGGTGGCTACTGAGACCAGGCGTGGTGGTGCATACCTATAGTCCCAGTGCTGAGGAGGCTGAAAACAGGAAGATATTAGGAGTCTGAGCTGTGTGGTGAGACCCTACACCAAATGCATTAAAATACATATACACATATATGGCAAACCTTGTGAAAAGCTGTTTCTGTCTTGAGTACTTTTTGCTGCTGCTATTTTGCTAAGTATACCTAAATTTGTTAGCATGCCTTGCTGCTCACATAACACAGATCTGAAACACTTCATGCCTACCTGTATTTGTGACTCTGTCTGGAACAACTAGGAAGTGGCTACTGAAACCAAGCGGACCCCACTTGTGACGAACGATCAGCTGGATACCAACCCTTCTCTCTTCTATGCTCCCGAGCAGAAAGTCCCCCTTCTGCTGCAAACTGCCCCATCAGCTCCCCTCACCATGAAGCAGCTTGGCCAGCCCAAGCACTGTTTTTGCTTTCTGTGGAGTGGAAATAGACAGCTTTCTCTTTTCTGTCACAGTTGCCACAGCAACTCAGCCTCGCCCTCACTTACCTTACCTGGGGCATGTCCTTCATCCAGGGCAGAATTCTAATGCTATATTTTTTTGTTTTGTTTTATCACTTTTAATAAGAAATAACAATGTGACAGTTTCAAAACAAGATAGTAGCACATTCCCAATAATTGATACAATGTATGTTGTTATAGTAGTTAGAGCAAAGGATGCAGACATGATAATTTTTCTAATCATTATTAATAACAGAAATTTCTTCTCACTGAACTAAGAGAAAGTAGTTGTATACATAGTCCAATATTCCATAATCATAGTGGGTTATTGGCAGAACTGGCAATGTCAGAAGCTGTTGATTTAAGCCTTTTACAGCTCAGCATACTAATCTAGCTTTATATTTTATGTCTCCTTGCCATTCTGCAGACTTTCTTCACCTTGGAGAATGACATGCCTCTTACCAAAAATTTTGTTTTAGGAAATTCCAACCCATACTATAACCCACTGGCAAGAACTTCCCATTTGAAACAGAGGACATCTGATGTCAGTAACTCAGAATTCCCCAAATCTAAAGGGAACTTTACTCATTAGTTACACAGCTTTCTAAACGAGGGGTAATAATTACTATTGAACTTTGGAAAGAGAGGATTCATAGTTGAGATTAAAAATTAATGTCAGCCGGGCGTGGTGGCGCACACCTGTAATCCCAGCACTCGGGAGGCTGAGGCAGGAGGATTGGTGCAAGTTCGAGACCAGCCTGGGCTACAAAAAGTGAGCTCAGGACCAGCCTCAACTGCATAGCGAGACCCTGCCTCAAAAAGACAAAAAAAAAAAAAAAAAAAAAAAAAAAAAAAAAAAAAAAAAAAAAAAAAAAAAAAAAAAAAAAAATTAATGTCAATGTGCAACCAGGAAATTAAGTTGAAGTTTCAAATGGACAAACAATTAGAGATGGGGAAAAGCAACTTTTTAAATTTTGTAATTATAGTCTGGGACTACAACACGGTTAATTTCTTTTCTCCTTTTCTTGGTGTCTACTAAAGTGCTATATAGGTCTTTTATAAACATAAAGTGTGAAACATTCTTCATGTCTTAAGCTTGTAATTTTATTAGGTTTTAATATTTATTCCTCTGCTGTTCCTACTATGTAGCCAGAATAGTTCATCTCAATGGTTGCCTACCTGCAGTGGGGCAATCAGGAAATAATAAAAGTTTAAAAAGCAGTTTTATTTGTACACAATAAACCGATTTTGATTGTGTCCTTTATTTTTATATAGCACTAACAAGTCAGTCTATCTTCTGTCCCCACCCTTTACTTGATAGGTGCCAGGATGAGTGCCCTGTGGGGACCTATGGCATTCGCTGTGCAGAGACCTGCCGGTGTGTCAACGGAGGGAAGTGTTACCACGTGAGTGGCACATGCCTCTGTGAGGCTGGTTTTGCTGGTGAGCTCTGTGAAGCACGCCTCTGTCCAGAGGGTATATATGGCATCAAATGTGACAAGCGGTGCCCCTGCCACCTGGACAACACTCAAAGGTGAGTGTTGGTTACCTTGGGAACAACATGGTCCATTAAAGTTTTAATCTTAGTGTCTTAGGACTTGGAAAGAGAGATCCACAGAGGGTTTCACGCCACAAGACCCTTCCTGCTGCTGGGATATACTGGATAGGAATCACCAGGCCAAAGCATTAAGTGAGTGAGAAGTAATAAAACTTTTAGGTGGTCCTGGTCGGTATGAAATTCTTTTATCTATTAGTGACACCTAATAAAGATTAAGTTTGCTATGTTTAGTACACTTCCCTAAGAGAGGGATTCTGTGACATTCCCTCTGATGTAAAGATGCAGTGGAGAGATGAAGGGGTAAGCCAAGTTTAAACATAAAAATACCATAAAATATTTTTACTGCAGTATCTTTTACTTGAGAACACATCTGTGGAAGGAAAAAGCACTACAGAGAGGAAGTGGACCAGCGAAAGTCTCATGAAAGTGCCTCACATGTGGCCATCACATGGGAAACATCTTCTCAGAATGGATTACTCAAAGGTGTCTTTAGTTCAAAAATCTCTCAAGGAATTTGAGAACAGGAAACCAGCATCCCATCCTCCCCCCTGTACTTTGTCTGCTGAAAATCTCTCCCCGCCCTGACTCTTCACTTCCCTCCTCTGAGGACTAGATTAAATACACATACCTTAGAATTCTGGGCCTTATTTGAAGACTTCTTGAAAAGCTGAATTTGACAAAATTCAAAGAATTGCTAGTGTTTGCACTCAGTACTGATGTTGCTTCATTTATATCTCTGAAGATAACTTACAGCCATATGGAATCTCAGAAGCAAAAAGTCAAGAGCAAAAAGAAGCATATCATTGGGCTTCTCTTCAAGCTATTACTAAGAACCAAAGAGCCAGACTTTGATTTGTATTTGTGTGTGGTGTGTGTATGCTGGGATGCATTTTACTGAGACTTGTCAAAAAGTATACCCTCCAAGTTTGTTTTATTACTTTTAATAAGAAATTACAATGTGACAGTTTCAAAACATCTTAGTAGAGCATTCACAATAATTGATGTAATGTATATTGTCCTCATTATAGTTATACAGGACACAGGGTGTAGACATGATAAATTTTCTAATGGTTATTGGTACACTAGATTTCTTCTCTTTGATCTAAGAGAAGGTAGTTGTATACATAGTCAAATGTTTCATAATTGCAGTGTGTTACTGGCAAAACTGGCAATGTTGGAAGCTGTTGATTTGAGCCTTTTACAGCTCAGCATACTAAACTACCCTTAAGTTTTATGCATCATATTTAAGTTTTTTTGCTTTGTGGTTAAGGGCAAGTTAAAGCAAGACCTGTATAACAAAACATGTATTTTTTGTACCTCTCAAGGTCAGTCAAATCCCCTCAGGATTTACTTTGGAACCATGTTCAGTGCTTTGTAGAATTATCACTGTCAGCCATCTGGGTGAGTCACAGCCATTACTTGACCAGTTTGCTCTCTGTGAAAGCCCAAGGGAATGTTTTCTCTCCAGGTGACTCTCTTTAGGCACACAATTTACCTTCAATCCTTTTCCTCTGTGGTCCCTTAATCTCCTTGAACAGAAAATTTGGGAAACCACTGAGTTATAGGATGTTACAGCATAAGTTCTGTTCTGTCCTGAGTCCTCACAAACATTGTCAGTTGCAGCACAGTGTGTAGGTAAAACATTTGAGGAATACATGTGAGTAGCTTCTGCAGGGTTTTGTTTCCATTCTCTAATATTTAAGGAGCCATGCATGTAGGTTCCTTTCCCTGAGGTGCAAAGCTTGTAAAAAAAAAAATGTAAACGTCATATAGTAGTAGCTAAGAGCCCCACGTCAGTGCAATGTTTTGTTTTATGTACACATAGCTGAAATCAAATGTGGTGATAAACCCATGAAAAGGAACAGGGGTGCTATGAGAAAAGTGAGAGAGGCAGATAGGGGGTTGGCTTTGTTGAAACCGAATACTGTGTTAGTAGTGGCAAATGGAGGTAGGGTGTTACTTGATACTAATACTATGATAATTTTGAAATAGGCATTCTGTACCTAAGTGTGAATGCTTTAACAAAGAAGCAAACAGACGACTTTACAATCACGTAGATGATATAAAATAAAATTTGTCTAATAATGTATATCAGGCTGTGGAGATGTACAACTTAGTTGTCTAAGTGCCTGTCTAGGCAAGCATAAAGACCTGGGTTTGATCCCTGGTACTGCATGCCATGCTGGCCCCATGCTGAGCCAGCCACCAAAACCAAGAGTGGTGGCACGCACCAGTATTCCTAGCACTAGGGAGGCTGAAACAGTAGGATCACTATGAGTCTGAGCTATGAGGTGAGACCCTATCCCAAATACATAAAATTAAAAACAAAATATATATCATATATCATAAGTTAAAAATAGCATAAAAGCTACTTTTAAAGACTAGACTTCATGAGTTTCTATTAAAATAAGTTGAATGCTGATTGCATGACTATCTGGTTGTGTTAACAGTTCAAGCTATCCATTAATTTTTATAACTTGATCATCTGTGGATTCTGGTATCTTGAATTTGCATATAAAATTCCTATAAAGACAATGTCCCTTTGAACCAAAAAGAACAGAATTTTTTTCCATTTATAATCTAATCAAGCAAGTGCAGTTTGCTATTACATAATTCATAATATACATTTTTCCCTGAAGCTTTTTACTATACTTTATATTTCATCATATTTTTTACCCAATTGAGCTACCTGGCAAGCCCCATATATTTCACCATACTTTTATGTTTCATTTTAACTAATGAGATAGTCAATGGAATATAAATTAATGTTTATATTATCTTTGGGTGAATGTTGAGTTCTATGGATGTACACATAGATATGTATTACAGCTATATGCATGGGTAGAGGTTTGCATTAGCTTTTGCCACATAATAAAAATCAATCTACCCCAAACATTGTGGCAGAAAGCGCATTTATTTACCAGCTGATGGTTCTTTACTTGGCCATTTGAGTTGGACTCAGCTTGATGATTCTCCGGCTGGTTCCCCAGTATTCAGCTGGCAGGTCAAGTGGAGGCCCATTGGTTCTGGATATCCTCATATACCCACGCATCTGACAGCTTGACTGGATGACAGGAGCAGCTGAGCCATGTATCTCCTGCATCTAGCAGGCTATTCTGAGCATTTTTATATCAGAATTGCCTCCTAAGAGCAGCAACAGTTAGGACAAGTCCTAACTAAAGGTAAACACACTTTTATCTAGATAAAGGTAAAAACACCTTTCAAGGCTTTGTGTGCAAGTTTTATTTGTAAGACAAAGCAAGTCAGATTTAATATGTTCCACCTTTTTATGGAAGGAGTTGCAAAGAATTTAATCACTTTTACTTTGTGATCTATTGTTGCATCAAAATGTGTTTAATATGTATACATGTCATGGCTTAGGGTTTTTCAAGGGGAACAGTATAATACAGGATACATATTTTTAAGATTATTTATAGTAGCTACCCAAAGAATCATATACAAAAAAGAGAGTGCAGAAAATCTGCCTGCACCCTAAAGACTAAAGAATCCAGCTGAGGGCCTGAATCCCATAATAATGTCCTATATAAATCCAGCTGAAGACTTAGAACTCATAACATGCCTCCTCCAAGTCCAACTGGAAGCCTAGAGCCCATGACAATGTCTCATGCAGGCCTATTTCATGGATCTGCTCTAGGAAGGCCCAAAGGTTAGTGGTGAAAGCTAGAAAGTCTGTGCCAGAAGGAAGAAGGATTTCTACTAGCAGGCTGAGGGATCTGAACTGGTGCCAAGAAGTGATTCTCAAGGTAAAAACCAGAGCTTCCCTGGGAAGTACCATAGCCATCCTCAGCAAGGGTGAGGTCCCAAGCTCCTTCAACGATGAAGAAAGTTGAGTTCCCTTTGGAAAAGCCAATCTGACAAGTTTCTCCAGAGGACTGAGCAGTGCTCTGTTTTCCCTTTGGAACCACGAAGCTCAAGGTGAGGACCAGACAACTCCCCAATGTGAATCATAGCCATTCTTGACAATGAGATTCCAAGCTTCTCCTCCAGTAACAGGAAATCCATCCTGATGAGGTCCTCCAGTAGAATAGCCCAAGAGAACCTGCAGCTCCCTAACAGCTTCTCTTGTTCTGCTCTTTGTGCTGCTGGCAACAGTCCTCAGTTGGGTCTCCCACACCCAGCACACACTCATTCAGCTCAGTGAGGTATAACAAGTTGACCACCAGCTGTCAGTCCACCATACATAGCATTAGTACTTAAAATTTGAGCACTATTATTGAACCTAAGCACATTTCATCATGAACTATACTTTTCAACTAAAATTACCTTTTATGAAGCAAATGATTTCAAACAAGAAAACAAAATTTGATATTTAATTAAATTCCATTTGACCAATGTGTATTAGCTCTTATTAATAAGGACATTCATTCAGTAGCTGCTGGTGATCAGGATGTGCCTCTCTGCAAATTGCTACTGTAGTGGAGCATTAATAACATTTAGGAAATGAATAAAAGGAAGATCTATGACTTGTCCTGTTCTAGTCAATATTAAATATTATTATCATGCATAAAATATCTCATACTAGCTTAGTTGTCAAATTTAAAAATACTAGAAAGGGTGTATCTAGTTATATGAATAAAATAACAAACATTTCCTTATGGATACAGCCCTATTTTCCTACATGCAGTCTGTTCTTTATATAGAAAACAGGTATTGAGTGTATCACCCTTCAACCTTCAAACTGCTGCTCCCACATCAACACATAAATCTCATTACCAATTAAGTTGCCTGCATGAGAACACATCAAATGCCTCCAAAGTGCTCTGGCTTCCTACGTCTAATTACAAATTACAGGTGCTAATTTCGGTGTCAATCAATCTGAAAACCAGTGTGCTGTACTACCACTCACTGGGGGGTGTTGAGTATCGGTTTCTCTGTCCCCAGATTATCCCTGTTGCTTAACATGTATATACTCCATCCTGAATATGATTTTCTACTTTTCTAATGAAAATCAGTACTTTCTACCCAAAATGTTCTTTCTTTTATAGCATGTTAGCAAAATGTAAACTCCTTTATCCCACTTCTTGAAATGTTTTCCTCTTCTCAAATGTAGGGCTTTCCTAAAGTACCTTTAAATTTATTCATTTTTTAAATGTATTGAGTACAGCGTCTACAGGGTCTTACTATACAGATCAGACTCATAGTGATCTTCCTATTTTCAGCCTGTAAGCACTGAAGTTATAGGCACACACCACCACACCCAGTCCAAATTGGTCTCAGTGCACCCTAGGGGTGGGGGCCAGTATAGCACACCACTCTGGGGATTGAACTCCTGTCATTGTGCATGCCTAATGAGGAGCTTTAGTCCACTGAGCTACCTGGCCAGACCTATCTAGTTATTTTGCGTAATCCTCTAACCTGATAGTGCTAACTCCTAAATTGTAGCAATTCTCTTTCACATCTAGTGCCCCTTGTATACACCTAGCAAATTTCCTTTTCCTTGGGTGTAAAAACAGACCTCAGTTCAAATGTGATTTTGTCACTACCTGTGAAAGACTTTGAATAAGTCCTACCCTTTTCTCTGCATGCTTTAGGACAGCTGTTAGGATTGAATTTGATAATGTGTGAAATGTTCCCACTTTCTGGCATGTATTCAGTGCTGTATAAATGTGAGCTACAGGTCTGCAACTTCACCAGCAGTAGCAACACAAACATAACAGTGGCTTCTGGAATTAGTGATGAATCCCTTTAAGCCAAGGTTTATGCAGCTATACTGATGCCCATTTAGCACTGCTTGAGAGACCATCTTTGAGACATATCAGGAAGAAAGAGATTAATATATGAAAGTTAGTCCTGGAGTTGGATCCATTGAGCATTAGTTGTGCCTTTGCCATTTATTCATTCCATCCATTTTTATAGTGAGTCTATTATGTGCAGACTTAATTGCTGCCCTCATAGAACTCATACTTTGGAGCCTAAGAAAGACATTAAAGGTCAGTGAAAGCAAACATAGGCACACGGATCTCGATAAGTGAGCCAGCTGCAGAAGCAGATCAAGTACAGTAAATGAGAACAGGAGAGAACTACTAAAATGTAGTAGTCAGAAAAGGTGCCTCTGAAGAAGGGGCATTTAAGCTGAGAGTGGAAGGGCAAGACAAAGAGAGACAGGCGAAGAGTAGAATGTTGCCCTCTTGAAAAATGGAAAAACTGATGTGGAGGCCTGTACACTGGAAACACTTGATGCTTTTACAAACTGAAAGGACTATATTATAATCAAGCTTTGAGAAAGAGGATAATGATGAAAAGAGAAGTAGAGAGAAGGCAGTGGCCAGATGCTCCGGCCATGTAGGCTATATTTAGAGTGACCATGTATCTGATTTCACAAGGACAAGCTGGTTAAGCCTGTTATCCTAATGTGAGTATTAGTACCTCCCTCTTTGCTCTTAAAAATGTTCCAGTTTACACAATAAATTATATGGTCATACCATCTGTAATACAGAGTGTGGATTTTATTCTAAGTGTAAAGTAAAACTTTAAAGACTTTTAAACAGGAGAATGATTTGCTCTTTAGGAAGTGAGGAATGCATGTCTTCAGGAGAGAAACTGCAAAGTTACTGAAGAATTCAGGGTATAGCTTTTGTGGCACAGAATAGGATGTAACAGTCAAATGGAGGGATATGAAGAGAGCCTAGTGTGCTCTAGAGGTCAGAGTAGTTAAGTCCTGGTGATGAATCCTAAAGGGCAGGTAAAGATCAAGGATTTTTCAGGAATGTTTCCTGGGTAAACAAAGGAAATAATTCCTAGCTAGATAAGCTATACATGCTAAGCTTGAGATGCCATTTGCCTGCTCAAGGTCAAGCAATTACCCAAGCACAAAAACAGATTTGAGACCCCAAACTTAGTCTTTTGAATCTAAACATTTGATATCCAGGACACTATCTCCATTGCAGAATTGTATTTGTATATTTTTTCTTGCCATGTTTCCTGGATATGTTTGAGATGGATGCTGTCTAGGTTACTTTTAAGAGTTGTTTGGAGGTTCTAGCAGGGGAGCACCACTACTCATATACCCTTGACTGAGGAACAGTCCTCTTCTATTGGGGTGGCTGTCTTCTTTCACACCAAGTGTGCAGCTTCAGGAAAGATGCACATGAAGCATTGAGGGAGGGAGGGGATCCCATCTAGCCAGCAATATTAGCCAAATCAACTGTGGCAATAAATGGGGTGATAGATGTTACAGCCAGAATGCCCTCACATCCTGAGACAAAATAATTGACATCTAAAATGAAAGGAGGAACAGTTTATTTTAGAGGCTTACTTTAGTTGAGAGTCTGTAGAGGTTTCAATCCGTATTAGTCTGACAGCAAATATGGTGGCATGGCAGTGAGGTATAGCAGAGGAGAAACAGTCCATGGTGGAGCAGACAGGAGGCAGCAGGAGGGAAGCCGCAGCAACAGGGAAACAACAGCAGCAAGCCTCCCTTTCCCTTTTATCCCTTCCAGGCTATACATTTTCTGGGTTGTGCTTCCCATACTTGGGATGGGCCTTCCCACTCTCCATACCCAGTAGAATAATTATCACACCTTTGATCCATATTCATACACCCTTAATCCACATTCACATAACTTAGACCCAGCCACCTATGAAGAGCCCCACCTATGAGTGTGACAGGCTTTGGAGGGGACATCTAGATGTAAGACATAACAGATTTGTGCAAGATACTGATTTCTATCACTGGTAATAAAGAGAGAGAGAGAGAGAGAGAGAGAGAGAGAGAGAGAGAGAGAGAGAATTGCAGACTTAGTTGTAGCAGAAATATAAACATATATAGTGTGTGTGTGTGTGTGTGTGTGTGTGTGTGTGTGGCAAGACCAGGGTTCAAAGTCATGACCTTGCACTTGCCAGGCAGGCACTTGTGCCACAGAGCTATCTCCCCAGCCCCTATAAAGATATATTTAAATAAATTTCTGAAAATGAAGAGCAAACCATCCAGCCCCTACACTTCTTCTGGAGAAGAAAGGAGAAAGAAAAATGGTAGAAGAAAGAAAATAAGTAATAGCATATGAGATTATGAGGAATAGCTGAGATCCTTTCTGGACAAACTAGACCATCAGACCCAAGCGGTTGTGTGCCTTCACTGGAGGAATTGCAGTCTTCATCTCTTGGAGACCACCATTCTTTTGAAAAGTAGAGAATCTATGAACTGTCCTCTGAAAAGGGCTTATTCAGCAAAAGTCTGGATGCAGCACCAGATTTTTGTTGTTGGCCCCAGTTCATGGGAAGGCTTTCACTCCATGAGCCAAAGATCATCTTCAGACAGTCCTCCAATTGTCAGCAGAGCTTGTTTGGTTGGTAAGGCTTTCCTTCCTGTGGGGAGAAGCACATGTGTTTTGAGCCAGCATGCCACAGAATGTCCTATTGTGTCAGTGTCCCCACATACGCATCTAGCACAGCTGATGCGGCCATTTGCTTTGGAGCAACAGCTGGCTGCTCATCCCCTCAATGTGGCTGCTGTTTCAGGTAACAACAGCTGCTCTTCTGCCAGGTAGAGGGAGCTGAGGGGACAAGCAGGCTGCCAAGGTCATCGCTTTTGGAGTTGTTTGGGCTCAACTGATGTGGTATCTTTGTTGGATGGAATTCAGCACTTCTCATAGAAACTGGCCTCTGACTGAATTGATGCTTTTGATTCAAAAGAACTAAAAGCATTTCCAACAAAAGGATATAGTTGGAGTAGTCATGATGAAAGAGAGCATCTTGCTAATTTCATAGATTTCTGCAGTCCTCATTAGGTTTTAGCCAGTTAATTAAATGATACCAAGTCTGGGAATGAAGTTGATTGTGTATAGAATTCCCCACACATTTAGTGATCGTGGATAAAGCAACATTTGCACAGCCCTTGGGTGTCATGTTTACCCCAGAAAGACTTACTCCTTTCATCCACATTTCTCAGCTGTCACCCCATGTCTGGAGAGTGTGCCTGCAATCCAGGATGGTCAGGACTGTACTGTAATGAGACGTGCTCTCCTGGATTCTACGGGGAGGCTTGCCAGCAGGTCTGCAGCTGCCAAAACGGGGCTGACTGTGACAGTGCGACTGGAAAGTGCGCCTGTGCACCAGGATTCAAAGTGAGTGACTTGGGTGATGCAGGCAGGAGGGTGAGAGAGGGGACCTATCAGTGTCATAACCTATACACCCCACTGTGAAGTACAGTAAATGTATACAAATCATTCACATCACTACTGAGAAAAGTATTTGCAAGAGAGATATAAGTACTGATCTTTCAGTGACAACTGGAAAAGCTGGCAGAACTATAAATGTATCATTAGTTTTTAATATAAGAATATGTCAACAAGCATGATGTATTTCTATTATTTCTTAAACTGTTACTTTACTAAGTTACTTTTAAGCAACAAAGAAATTACTTTCCCACGGAGATTAGTTATTATTGTCTTAATTCCTGAAAACTGAAAGAGATATCATACATCAAGTTAGTATTTATTATAAACTTGTATCTTATAGTTAGTTGCACATAGTTTGAGAATCAAGGCACTGAAAATATGCTGCTATGCTAATGAAGCAGAGCTTTGCGTAAAACTTGCTGAATTTTGTAACCATAGGTGGGAATCTTTAAAGGAAAATGTGTTGCTCTTGGATTATTTCCTCCCTGTCTAAAGAAGATAACATTGAACTCTGAAGAATGTTGATGATTATTCCAGAGCACACAATGTTGAGCTGGGAGATCATAAAATCATAGAGTTGAGGGAATCTTCACAAAGTTTCCTAACCTATGTCACAATCATTTTTTCTGAGCCTTCAGTGAACTTTTATTTTGAAAAGAATCCTAGTACTCCTACATTTGTTGAGAAGAGGTGCCCTCCAGCTGCCTTTGGTAGCCCAATTTTGTGTTTAATGTTCATTATTGAATAAATTGATTCATGCTTCTGCCTGATGGTGCATTCTGTTGCTTTGTTGCACCCATTCATAATATTACATAGTACACAAGGAAGTCTAGGAAGCATTGGGAACTAATGTATGGTCATATCTATGCCTGTATATTTGTCAACAGTGATTTTACAGCTACAATTTGTTTCAGTATATTGAATTATCTGAGTAAGAATGAAATGCTTCTTTTTTTAGTTTGACTCCAAAGGCAATAGGAGTTTTGAGGCCCATTTAATATGCTACACTAAACATAAGACAGCTAATATCACCTTGAAATCACTAAAATGTGTATAGTGGTGACTTTAGAGCAACTTTTAAAAATTCAAAGTGTACAATTTGAGAGGAAATATAGGTAGTATTGCCAAGATCTATTTTTGGTTGTTTGTGCTGGCCTCATGACAGTTTGTGCTGGCCTCATGACCTACATTTTGCTATTTGTGCCACATAGGGAATTGATTGCTCTACCCCATGCCTTCCGGGAACCTATGGGATAAACTGTTCCTCTCCCTGTGGCTGTAAAAATGATGCTGTCTGTTCTCCTGTGGATGGCTCTTGTACTTGCAAGGCAGGTAAGAGTAGGTGAATGAGTCATTTTCTGGATTCAAGTCCTCTTGTCTCCTAAAGTCACAGGAAAAAAACTCTAATAAGGTTCTTTGTCACTTGCTGCAGCAAAAGTCAGTATCTGCGGTCCATGTGGGCTCTGGTGTCTTCATGGGTCAAAGCAAAAGGCTCACAGCAGATGATCTTTGAAGTTGCCACCAGCTTTAATAGTCTGTGAATGTGTGCTTTGGGGAAGAGTGCCAAGAAGACATGGGTCTGTGCCCCTAAGTTGACTGGCCTGGAGTCAGGACAAGAAATGTAGCCGAACACAGATTGGGAGGCCCAGAGTGTGTCCATCCACAAATGCAGCCGGGATCATGCATGTACATTGTTCATGGTCAATGGGGTCCTGCATCACAGATAGTGTGTTCGTCTAGGCACGAGCATGCTGCTTCTTCCCCCACAAATATTCCAGTTTTCCCAATGTGAACAGTATTCAGTGTGCCACTGTCATGCACCACTGCACATGAAATTTGCCTCATTCTGTGTCTTTCCCCAGTGCCCAGTGATGCCTCTCAGTGTTGGCACCCTTGGCAGCTGACAGCACACACAGCTGCCTGTGTCCTTGGGGTGCCTTTTGTTCAGTTCTGGAGGCACAGTCAAGGCTCTGTGCTGCTGGGCCCTGCTGGGAGGCATTGTTACGCATCCCCAAGATGCTTCCAGAGTGAAGCGTCCGCTGCTTTGTTTCTCACATGCCCGCATTCCTGTTGCGCAGGCTGGCATGGTGTGGACTGCTCCATCCGCTGTCCCAGTGGCACTTGGGGTTTTGGCTGTAACTCAACCTGCCAGTGCCTTAATGGAGGAGCTTGCAACGCCCTAGATGGAACCTGCACATGTGCCCCTGGGTGGCACGGGCCGAAGTGTGAATTTCCCTGCCAGGTGAGCCTGCCTCTGCAGCGAAGGCCTAGTAAGAGCTGATACAGACCAGCTGATTGCTTTTCTGCAGTTTTTCCTGATTTAGCATGGCTGAGAGCCAAACTTCAGCAGCTCCTAGAAGAAACAGGGTGGATATAGGATTAGAGATAAGGTGGGCAGAGATCACGCACAAAGCTCCATGGGAATGCTTTCCTACTTCTGTTTCTAGCTTGATGCCTCCACACCCCTTCCAGAGTTTTCTGATACACTCATCAGTGTCTGGCAGGCCTTCAGTGGCTTTGGTCATACATCCAGTGTCTGCCTGTCACTCTCCAAATATTTTGTTTCCATTATAATGGAAATCCCAGTCGTTTGGGGTGGGAAATGGCAGGGGGCTGAAAAGGGTTGGTGACTGGTGTCACAGAAATGCTCACTGAAGTAATGAAAGAAGGTTTGGAAACAGCGTAGTTTAATGTAAATAACTCTGGAGGCAAAATAATCTCCTAAGATTTCTGTAGTTCAATGATCACTCCATTTTCTTGACCTACTTAGGAGATGTGAATTATTAGACATCTCTGTATCTGCTGCAGGCTGACAGGGGTGCAAATGGAAAGTACATTCTGTAGTAACCTGCTGGTTTCTCTTTGCATACTTGACTGGTTTCCTTCCCTCCTTTGCATCTCTCTTTCTTCCCTCAAAATTCTTTTCTCTAGAGCCATTAAGCACTTTCTCAGTGGTGTGTGTTCTCTGCCTCCAGGACATCATCACGTGGCAAGATAACAATGTGACCCCCTGAACTAGGCCTCTTGAGAGGGACTTTCACAGAGGCTTTCACTCTCCTGGGGCTTCCTTCTCATTAAGGAGAACCCATTTCACAAAGTACTGAAGACTCCCTCCCCACAAGGCTATGCCAAGCTAGCTTTGGTGCTTCTCTTCAGACCAGTGAAAAAATTATTAGTACTTGGAAATGGGTTGGAAGGTCACCTTTCATTTCCTATCTTGTCCTTATCCTTTTTCCTTTAGATCAGTTAGTAAATCAGTGAAGGCTGGTAGCAGTGTATATCGTAGCAGAGCTCATTCTGTACAGCTGTATCAAGTAATAGTGCAGTCTTAAAAAAAAAAAAAAAAGTGGTTCAATAAGTCCTAGATAGATGCTCATGCTATCTGACATCCAGTACTTGTTTTTTTTTTTTTTTTTTTTTTTTGCGGGACTGGGGTTCGAACTCACGACCTTGCACTTGTGGAGCAGGCACTTGTACCACAGAGCTATCTTCCCGGCACCCCAATACTTGTTGATGATTCCCATTATTTCCCTGTTGGTAATGGTGTACCCAGATTTTCCTCAGTCCAGGGTTTGTCCAGGGAGGTTTGTAGAATTCTCCATCAATCCTAGGCTCTGGAGTAAAAAGCAGGGTTTTCTTGGCAAATGTAAAGCCTTTCTCTCTTTTTTATAAATGAAATGATCCATCCACCAAGAGCCTCATCTCAGTCAGACCACCCACGCTAATGTGTCGGTAAAAACATAGAGATCCAGGAAGGGAATAGGAAAGAGGCCAGAACAATGTGTAACTAACATTTCATACGTTAGTCGAGACCTTTTTCCTGTAGAGGAAAATATCCGTTAGGGAAAAAGGAGAAAAAAATTTTCAAACTTTTCCTTTGGTGCCAGTTTATCTCACTGAAAACTTATAGAAATGATCTTACTCAGATTAAAACTATAATTTAAAAAAATGAATAGAGTCATGATCTACTAAAGTGGATCACAGGGAGCCAGAACTGTATTATAAAAACATTTAGGAACAAAAGAAAGCAGTTTTATGAGTTGTGTCTGATAATAATTTTTTTCAATTAGCTGACATGTTCATATGCACTGTGTGTGTGCATATCAGCGTGTTGACGTCACTGGCCTCACCACTCATTGCCTACTACTGTTTTGAGCATAAGCTAGGGTTTGAGCAGTTTTAAAACACTGATCTGCTGTAGCTTGTACTTGGGGAAACCAGGAGAACCTGGGCAAATGTGACTGTGATGGAATCTTGAGGCGTGTTTGGGAAAGGAGATGCTGGTTGGAAATAAATGCCCCTGACTCCCCTCACAGGAGGTCCAGTTCTCACTGCTGTCTTTGATGTGATCTCCCTTGCAGGATGGCACGTACGGGCTGAACTGTGTTGAGCGTTGTGACTGCAGCCACGCAGATGGCTGCCACCCTACCACGGGTCACTGCCGCTGCCTCCCTGGATGGTCAGGTGAGAGCCCTGGGCGGCTCCTTCACAGTGGATACCACCAACCTCAGGCCTCGTGCTGTTTCTTGGTGTCTCAGAGACATACACATGTCCACTTTTGGAAAAAAAAAATGAAAAGAGTAAAGTGCAGTAAATACATTTACTCTTGACATACAGTTGCTAGTTTTATTCCATTTCTACTCCAAGGCTAATAGTGTTGTTAATTTGTGCAGGGGCAATTCTCTGAGCTTGTGTACTAGGTTCAATTGTCAGAATTGAGGCCATTAAGGTAAATAGCTGTGGAAGTCCCAGCTGTGAAGATGTCTGTAGTAAATTTAAACAGTGGGAAGGGGGAGCAGGTTGAAATATACCCTAAGAATGTAGGACTTATTTTGTTTCACCCTCCTGAGACAAAAGTATTAAATAGCAACATTAATATGGTAAATACACAAATACTCCACATTCTGTCCTAGAAATAACAGTTTGAAAACTTCCTTTTTCTTATAGTTTGCTCATACTATGACAAACTAATAGTATGGTTGAGCACAGATTTTCTAACCACAGAGTGAGGATTTTTCCTTATTTGTGTGATATTAAGATTTCAGCTGGGGAGTTTATCAAGCTAATGGTAATTCTGGAGGAAGAACGATGCTCTTGCTCATGATGTCCAGGCTCGCTTGGACATTGAATGCCATCCTCCACATCTGTAAAGATGAGCAAAAACATTGTTATTCTTCCAGGACCATGTTGTTCTCCCACCGGCAATGTATGAGGGGTCTAGCTTGTCTATAGCTCCACAAACATATCCATCTCTTGATTATAACCACTGTAGTGCATTTGAAATGATATCTTATTGTGGTTTTGCTTAGTATTTCCCTGATGACTAATGATGTTGAGGATGTATCTATGCACTTATGGGACATCTGTATATCTTTTCTGTAGAAATATCTTTCAAGGTCCTTTGCCAATTTTCATTAGTTTTTCTATTTATTATTGTGTTTTCTGTATATTTTAGATAATATCCTTTATCAGATATATGATTTGCAAGTATTTACTTCCATTCTTTGATTTTTTAAAAAAGTTAGTCATGTTAGTCCTTGCAGTAAAAAAAGTTTTTATTCTGATCAAGTTCACTTTATCAATTTTCTTTTTTCTTTGGTACTGGGAATCTAACCCAGGGCTTGCCAGGCAGGCACTGTGCCACTAAGCTACATCCCCAGTCCTGTTTTATTGACTGTCTAAGTTCTATCATTTGTTCCTTTGCTGTTAAATCTAAGAAATCATTGTCTAATCCAAAGTCACAAACATTTATGCCTATGATTTTTTCTAAAACTTTTGTAATTTTAGCTTTTATTTTCAGGTCCATTTTATTTGTATGATTAGTAAACAGTTTACTTTTCTGTATGGGGATATACAGTTACCATAATACTATTTATTGGGAGGATAATTATTCCCACTGTTATATTACCTTGACATCCTTATCAAATATTTTTGTTGCTGTTTTTTATGTAATTAGTGCAGGGTCTATAGGGTCTCACTATATAGATTGGACGTGCAATGATTCTCCTATTTTCAGCTTCCCAAGTGCTGGGATTACAGGTGCATGCCACCACACACAGTCTCAATCACCTACTCAGCATGCCCCAAGGGCAGAGCTGACACAGCACACCCGGAATCAAACCCTGGCTGCTGTGCTCTGCTTAAGCAAATGCTTTAGTCTGCAGATCTATCTGGCTGGCTCTATCAGGTATCATTTTTGCATTTTGATAGTTAAAATCAGTTGACTTAGGAGCCACCCAAGAATTTAGGTTTGGGTGGATCATAGAAGTTTGGCTTTGGGGTCGATGTATGGGTCACTCTTCTGTTTAAGGCACTTTCCCTGCTTTGCTTCTGAGCCATGTTTAAGCATCTTTGCTCCATTGTACTTTTCCATCATAACGTTTTAGCCTTGGAAGTTGGTGACCTTGGAGTGAATACTCTGAGATCACAAGTCAAATTAATCCCCTTCTTCAAATTGTGGGTGTTGAATTAGGTTTGGGTAATGTGCTTCATCAATCAGAATGATGAATAACATAGGAAATCTCTACCAGGAGTGGGGTCATTGGTGTGAGTACTTGACTACATGGTTCAGAAGTCTTTAGAACTTAGTTTGTCAGAGGAGTTTAGAAACATTTGGAGATGCAGACATGAAAGCATGATAGGTTTTTCTGATTAGAGCTTTGGGGCCCAGAATCTTGATAGGAATGCAGGTAGTAAATGCGAAGCTTGGAAAGTTTCTTCTTTTAACCAGATTTATGGTGAAAATTAAGGTAAGAAGTATAAGAAAAAAATTTAAAAACTTAAATTTTGCCAAGAATGAACCATGTTTAAAGTTGGGACTAAAGTAGGCACAATGTTGATGAGATTACCACCATGAAAAAAGAAGCAAATACTTTGCATAGGGTCAGAAAAAATGCTTTGAGAACATCTCATAAGCAAAATTCCACCACTGCAGTCTCAAGTCTGCCAAATGTAAACCTTCTCATGTGAGAAGAAAACCCCTCAGTTCCTTGCTCAAAAAGTTCTGCCTGTGGGGGCATGGATACTCCTTGTGCTGGTGCTAGACTATAAGTGGCATCATCAGTGTGATGCTGATTTTACTGGTATGCAGATTGCAAGATTGGTTGAGTCAGGGATATTTCCACCCAGATTTCAAAGGAAGACCTGGGAAACTAGGTAAAAAAAAAAAAAAAAAATCCCCTGAGTGTATGAAGCTATAGGAGTGCAGTCAAAGGTGCACTGGAGACCACAAGAAGCCTGAGATACCAGAGACACAGAATATTTGCTGAGAATGCTGCAGGTTATGAGCATAGATAGCCTGTGACCATCTCAGCTGCACCCAGCAAGGTTGTAGGGAGGGGACTGCCCCAACCATCTAGAACCAACACGCCCTAGGTGCAGATATGAAGCTATAGGACATAATGTTTTCTGTACTGGGCTTCAGTCTTGCTTTGGTCTCTTATTTTCTATTTTATTTCCTCTTTTTTTTTTGAAAGGGAAAGTTTTCCCTGTGTTATTGCAGCTTGGGATTATGTGACTTGTTTTTAATTTTTACAGATATTTATAGACAGTGGCTTCCTTGATGCTCAGAAGAGAGCTAGAATTGAGCTTTTGAAAATTATTAGAACTGTTGAGATTTTATTTTGTTGTATGTATGTATGTATTTGTAGAACCGGGGATCAGACTCAGGACCTTGCACTTGCCAGGCAGACATTTGTGCCCCTGAGCTATTTCCCCAGCCCTAGAACTGTTGAGATTTTAAAGAAGAGATTATTGCATATTTAGTTTTATGCAAGATAGTTGTATAATATTAGTAAGAATTATGAATTCATGTTTATTTGCAGATTAACCATTGTTTAAGGAGTTATTTTTCAGTATCAGGTTGACAAGTGTGACAGTAAAGTTGTGTCAGAATTACTGGCTTGGGAGTTACTAAGGAGATTGATGGAACACACTTCTGGGTATATCTGTGTGAGTCATAGGGGCATGACCTCAGTACTTTATCTGGTTCCTCACCCCTTCTGGAATTGTTCTCCTGCTTTTCTTACCAGCTACCATGAATTAAACAACTGCATTCTGGCATACCCTTCTACCATGGTGTTTTTGCCTGAAGATAGTGGCCATCTCCAAACTGAATCCACTGAGACCTGAACCAAATTAAATTTCTCTTTTAACTTGAAAACATCAGGCAGTATATCTCAGCAGTAGTAAAGCAGACTAATATATCTACAAGTGTACTGAGGTTTACTGATGTAATCTGTATTCTATCCCATGGTCCCTAGGTTTATTTTTATGCCAGTATTATACTGTTTTGATTATTATACCTTTGTTGAAGTTTTCTTTCAAAAGTATTTTGACTATTTAGGGTCTCTTGTGAAACTTAAGGTCAACATACTAATTCCGTTAGGAAAGCAAGATAAAAATTTAGTGGAAATTCAGTCTCTAGGACATTGCGGGGAAGATTGCTGAAATTTGACTATATTAATTCTTGAAATCCATAACATGGTATGTTGCCCATAACCTGAGATTTTGTAGTTTCTTTTTATAAAATAGAGTAAAATGGCATGACTATCATGTGTTTAATTTCTGATGTCTGAGAACTGCTTCAAGCAACATGCAAGGCTGGTACAAGAGACTTCATTTCCTGTCTGTAGGAACCACATATCAACAGAAGTTATTCAAAACAAGCTTATTGAGAAAAAATATTAGTCTACCCAGTATTGAAAATAAAATAATGTAAGTATTACACAAAATTTGCTTTTCCTTTAAGAAAAAAAAAAGTCAATTCTTGGTTCAACTGTAGGATGTTTTTGAACTGTAAGATATTTTGAGCAAGCTCCTTCTCGACTTGCACAATTCTGACTTTATAGTATGAAATTCCACCTTCCTATGTTCCAATTGGCTCTCAATTACTAAATGCTAAAACTTAATCCACCAAGGATTAAACATAATTGTGTGACTTTCCCAGGGAACTTGAAGTTCTCAAATGCACTGGCCAGTGCTGATTTCTTAAGACCACAGTGAGGCAAAATAGGATTTTTAACCTTCTGGCATTTAAAACTTCCCTAAAAGAGATCCCACATCATTTACTTTAAGCTGTACTCTTCCAAATCTACTGTTGTCCTGTGGATATATGAAGAATGTGAGGTGTCTCTGGTGTCTCTGAACACACCAGTCACTACTCAAGCATCCACCTACTTTGATGATTTAGAACCAGCCTATCAAATGCACCCACAAGGAAAGTAGGAGCTGATTTGGCCTGAGGCCAGCCGGAACACTGTGGCATTCCACTGTCTGGGTCAGGGGGAAAGACAGATGATTCCATCTGGCCTTAGACCTATCAAGCTCCTTCAGGAATGTAGCCAGTTTGTCACACAATGCAGTTCTGTAATCCTCTGCCCATCTGTGACTGGCCTGTTTCTCCAAAAGGAAGGAAGCTTTGCTGCCTCGGCGGGCTCCATCTCTCATTGTCCACTGTGGCCATGCTTTGTGGTCTATACGTCTTTATTGCCCCTAGGCCTGCTCAGTTGTTCCAATCCTTCATCTCACTGGGTCTTCTATGTGGGCTGTCAGCATGTTAACATCTGTCAGTGTCTAAGCCTGCTATGAAGTTTCTCCACATTCCCAGAACACAATGGGATAAGCACATGTAGAGGAGAAGCTCCAGATTCAAAAACATTCTAGAGTTAAACTGAAAATTAGCTGATTCTTTTTATAAAAGAGAAAGCTCTGTATAAAAATTGCACAGGATGCCTTTTCATTAACATTAGATAGATTAACAAGGTTTTATCTCTAAGCTTGTGTTGAGGAAGATCCTTATTAGAACCATTCACAATGCAAAGGAGGCTTTACTTTTTATTTATGCCCAAGATCTGCAGCGAAATCATTAATATAAGCTAAGGGAAGCAATGAGTCTATTTCCTTTTTCTCTCTGTTGCTGAAATTGTTCTTGGTGACATGTAGAGGATAACTGCAGGGTGCGATGTAACTAAGGATTTTGCCTTGACCACATCAGTAGGATCACGTCCAGTGCTAGTCTGATGAACAGGTAATACTGGTGCCAGAGATAAAGTTCAAAGGAGCCTGCTCCCTCTCCATGAGAAGTTTAACATACCAGCACTGAGCAGTCATGCTCCAGCCTGATGTGCCAAGGAAGTTTTGCTTCCTTACCATGTCAGTCATCACCATGTGAAACTATACCTGTTGTCTAGTGAATTGAAATTTTTAAAAATTTCTACTATAATTGGCAGTTTCATTTTTATCTAGTCATGAAATGAACCTTCTAAATATACTATTACAAAAATTAACTAAAACAAAAGATGTATCTGGTATCTCTTTCTAGATTATTCTTTGAAAGAAAGGACATGTTTATTTATTTATTTCCTTATTTATTTATTTTTATTTTTATTTTTTACAGTACCAGGGATTGAACGCAGGACCCTGAACTTGCCAGGCAAGCGCTTATTCTGCTGAGCTATCTCCCTGGCCCAGGACATGTACTTCTATTATATGTGGTTATGATTTTAATTTATTGGCATTTTCAGCCTTTGGACTATTTTATCATAAAGAGGCAGACTGCACTAGAAAAAGCGGAAATGAAGTAGTGTTAAGATATGGCTTGTCCAAGGTTTCTTCTCTAGACCTTTGTCACACACACACATGCACTTGCACATACCACACACACATGTATTCATACACATACACATATACATGCACACACAAAACATAATTCCAGATGTCAATTAATTAGCTTCATATAGGTTATATATATATATATATATGTATATATATATATATATATATATATATATATATACATATATTGTATTTCCAGAATAGTAGAATGATACACTTCATAAAGTATTTCCTTAAAATGACAGAAATAGTTTGTTTACTTTTTTCCTTGCTGCTCTGAGTTCAGTTGTCCAGAACATCTATGTGCTGAGCTTTACGGCCAGTCATGTCACTACAGCTATCTAGGAACGTGTGTGGTCAGCAGCCTGGCTTACAACCCCTGGCTAAGATCACTGTCACTTCAGAACGCTTAACTTCCATATTCTGAATCTCCACCTCACACCTAATTGAGTGAGGATTTGCAGGAAAGATGAGACAGGGAGGTGGAAGAAGAGGAGAATGGGGGTTTGATGCCCTCCCACCAGTCCATGAAGCAGAGATTTGGAAAGCTCAGAGTGCATGCCTTGACACACTGAGGGAGAGCTGATGTCTGCCTTCACACAGCCCTTTGACTAGGAACTCTTGGGCAGTGTGCAAGTGGCACGACTTCACGGGGCCATGGCTATTATTTATAAAGTTGCCGAAGTAGCCCTGGCAGTGGCAGTTATGTTTATAGAGTAGCATCTTCTATGCCTATTGCTCTAATTTGTGAAGAACTCCAACCTAAGCAAGGTCAGTGAGAGAGGAGCCCAGCTTCTCCACTCTTCCTACTGAATGGAAGTAGGCCTGCAGCAGCCCAGCCCTCCTTTACAAGGAAAACCTTTCTTTCCAGGGTTCCCAATCACCAACCATGACCCCTGGACTAAGTGAACCACTGCTGTAGGGTCTGATCTGTCCCAAGGATGTCTTGCTCCATTTAGTGGAGCTTGAGTCACTAAAATAAGAAGAGACCTCCTTTCTTCTGTCCAGCAGCGTATGTGTAAACATAACTTGGAGGTGATAACATCATCAAATGAGTTTAATGAACTGTCTGCACTCAAACACCCATGAGCACAAATGACCCATTCTCTGACCCTTTCGGGTTCTTAGGGGGTACAGAGTATGTTTTCAGGTGTCCATCTATTTCCACCTTTGGAGGAAGGAGTAATGTAAAATCTGTAGGTTAGGTCCCTGCAGTGAGGGCATAGCGAGATGCTCATTCTCCCCACAAAAAAAGACTAAACAGAAAGCCAGAGCTTCCAGGTCTCCTACTCTAGCGAGCACTCTGTCCTACCCACTTCATCTGGGCCCAAGTGGTGCTCTCCAGCACTCTTTTCTTGCAGCTGTACATGCAGCCATCTCTAATTCGTATGATTAATCATTCTAGGACTGTTTACCTATTTGAAGCAGATTATTTTTGAGGGACTCCGTAGTGTCTAAATAAATCTACCATCTATTTGTCGAATGTCTCCAAGTTCTATGATATCACAGTCCTTGGTTTGTGACAGAGACAAACGGCTCTAGCTCCCATTTCACAGAAGGCAGACAGACTGGATGGAGGTGGACACTTGGGTGAACAGCTTCTCCCTGTTACACTGCATTATACTGTTACCTTGTTTGTCAGATGATTGGCAAACAGAAAAAGTGTTAGGACTAAATGCTGTAGTTCTCCCCTACCACAATCATCAGAGTCTGTTATTATTAATGAATATTTCCTTTTGTTTTAATATGTGTTTAACAGGTTGTTGCCCAGGATAAGACATTGAATTCAAGTGATTTCCTTTATGCACTAATGTCCCAAATATTGCAATATAGGGAATATAAACAGTGCAGCAAGACAAGGCTTTGGTGTTATGTCTCTGAGAGGGGAAATAATAACATCCCAGATGATTTATTTACTGCATTCCTGCAATTGCAAATGGCTAGTGAATGCTGATTTCACATTGAGGCCACTGGCATAATGAGTCGGGCATTAAATGCATGAACATTTCTTTAGAATTGCTCAACTGAAGTTCATCACGATCATTCAGCTATTGCCTAGCAACTTGTAAAGGCTATCAAAGAGCTCTTTGTCCTCAGTCCTGGCAAAAACAGCCCCTCACTGCTCTCCTTATCAGCATTAGAACCTTTATCAGAAAAAAATGCCTTTATTGAACCAGAGATTGCTGCAAATTTAGAGCTAGCTACCCTCTTCTTATTTGCGCCTTCCTCCAAATATTTCAGGAAGCTGTGTCTTGAAGCAAACTTGTGTTGAAGTTTTATGTGTTCCTTTTAAACATCCTAGGGAAATTTCTTGAAGGTGCTCAAAACTTTACTGCTTTATAATCAATATTTAAAATGCAGGGCTGGGCTCCTGAAATTATAACTGCTCAAAAATAAATGAGGCAAGCACTACCTAGACAGAGTGACCATTCTAAGTACAGACATAATAAATTTGTTGGGCTTCCTGGCTTAAAGAAAGATTTCTTTCTGGAAGCAAACAGTGTTTTAGTTGCTCCAGTTGAAAAGTGGTCTGGAATGTCATGTGCAGCAGAGGAACTCTGCTTATTGTTTCATTCAATGCCATCCATGTACTAGCTAGCCACTGTGGAAAGCAAAAATCAGGGTCCATGTCTTTCATAGAGCTTCCAGGATTAATCAGTTACCCGGGTTGGCTTTGGTGATTATGGTAGTGGGCCTACTTGACTGGCTTTGGGACCTGCCCAGGGGATTTGGTGGAGCATGCTCTTCGGTGAATGGGTAAGAGAGGTAGCCATGAGCCTGAGCTTTTTGTCCCCCACTTTCCTGGCCCCTGACACTTGGACAGCATTTTCTGCTGTTTCCTGGCCGCTAGGAACTTTTCTCCCCCATGTCCATTCACCATGATGTTTTTGCCTTGGGTCCAAAAACTATGGCCTGAATCCTCTAAGATCAAGAACCAAATCAGACTCCTCCTCCTTTAACTTGTGGGTGTCAGATAGTATGTCTTAGTGACTCAAAAGCTGACATAAGGATCCAACAGTGTTTTGTACTGCGTATCTCTTCAATTCATCTTCCCTTACCCACTAGCTGTCATGGCTTCAGTTGAATGCCTTGTCAGGTTTATTATTTTTCACCTCAGTAACCCCAATGGCCACTTGAATTTCTTTCTTCTAGACTTGTCTCCTCAAACCATTTTCTGCCCTTCTATAAAGGATGAATTTAGTCATATCCTCTCCTTTTGAAAGCATGAGCATTTGGTACCCAATACCACCAGGAAGAAGTAAATACTCCCTAGCATGACATTCTGGCTCTTCTCTCTGCAGTCACATCTGGTGACCCAGCCCATAAATCTCACCTAGTCTTAGCAGCCTGTGTGTTTCAGTTGTGCCCAGTCTTTGTAGTTATTGAAGGAAAGGCCATACTTTTCTGGACCTCTCCAGTGGTTTGGGCAGTGCTAACCTCAATTGGCTTTGGAATCCACTGTGGAGGACCACCTGAGCAGCTCTCCTTGAAAGAAGAGCGACTGTCTCCATTTTGACTGAGCCTGATCATATTCCCTCGTATTGAAATATACAGAGCTGGCTAGGACTTCTCATTATCCTTTCAATTGGCCTTAAGCAGTGTGTATGGGTCTAGCGGAGGTGCTGGTGGTAATTTTTGAAGATGACACATGTGTTTCCCTGATAACAGGATGAAGAGCCTATGTTCCACAGTGTCAGCTGGGATCGAGCCTTGAGATAGAGGCTATGAGATAGAGGCTTCCTGGGGCTTGAAAGATTACACATCAGAGCTGAAGCAACAGACCCCCCAAAATATTAGATACCATCTCAATAGCATAATGCAAATTACTTCTTTTGCGTATCTCTGAATATGGCGGAGGTGAATGCAAGCCTCCTACCTAGCCCAGCTCACAGTGCTCAACTTCTTGCCTTCAATGCTCACCTTCTTCCCACAATTAAGTTTTGCAAGCCACTCCCCCTTCTCCAATGAGTAAAACCCAACTGTAGCCCTGGGTCACTCTTTTGGTTCCAGAAAGCAATCTTCATGGCTAGACTTAGGGCCCCTTGGCTTCCCAATAATATATATATGTCTTAGTTATCACTGTGGGTTGTGCTGGGAGTGGTAGATTGGAATTAACTTGGTGGAATTCCAATAACTTGGTTTTAGGATTGTAAATTTAGACTTCTTAGACTGAGACAAGAATCAGGAAAGGACTCTGACAATCTACTCTGGAGGTTGTTGGGGCAAACTTCTGGGAATATCTGGGTGGATCATGGAGGTGTGACCTCGGGTCTCTATCTAGTCCCTCACCATTTTCTTTCTGGTGCCGTTCTCCTGTTCTGCTTCTTGATCACCATGAGCTAAATGACTTTTCTCTCCCTTCTATCATAATATTCCTGCCATAGAACCTGCTAAATTAAAGGCTAAATTAAATCCTCCTTTCAGTTATGGGTGTCAGGCATCACGTACCAGCAATGAAGACCTGACTGCAATGTCCTCTCTGAGGCTGGCACCCACTGTTCCATCACCTTTCTCTTTCCTTTGGAGTCTACCCGCTTTCCTGACCATGATCCCCAGACAGAACTTGTGGTGGCCTGGTAGGGACCATTATTGTTCTCCAGTTCCCTTTCTTAGAGAACGTCCCTTCAGTAAGCCAGCAGCTAGCTATATTCTCTGAGTGTTCATGTACTTCAATTCTCTTTTCTGTATTTTTACAAATAAGAAAATGAGTATATCTTAGTCTAAGAAAATTGGCAAAGAACTTAGGAAAGCAATAGAAATAATTAATGAATGAAATCCATACATGCTGACCAAGTCCCCCAATTCTTTAAAACAAAATATATAACTATTTACCTTGGGGTGCACTTTGCTGCAAGGCTGTTCTTACATTCAGGATGCTGCAGCAGCCTTGCACCTAGATGTGACCTAGAGAAACACACAGCACTCCTGCTGTGCATGAAATTGCCTCAAGTGTCACAATTAAATGTTTGCTTCTTAGACTCTTAAAAATGTGTGCTGTCTTAAAATATTAATATTCTACATAGAATTTTTAGTTTAACAGTGATAGATTTGTCTTTTCCTTCTGGGACTCTGGGTGGTGTCCCTGAGGGGAGGAGTGGCAGTAGGAAGAGGGATACAGCAGAGGGAAGAAGCCGCCTCCCCACTTTTCCCTGGATTTGCCCCTAAGACATCCAGTTGCCTTGTGGTTTTTTTTTTTTGTTGTTGTTGTTGTTTTTTTGTTGAATTATTTTTTAGGAGAGGTCAATTTTTTGTTTTTGGTTCCAAGGACTGAACCCAGGTCTTCCAGCTTCCTAGGCAAGCATTCTACCACAGAGCCAAATTCTTGGCCCCAAGGTATCCAGATATTTGACTGAGTAGATGAGAATGAATATCTACAATGTGATGGCTCATTTTTACTGATGATAGAGTAAAAGCTAAAGACTTAAATTTTTAAAAGGAAGTTGGTAAGCAAATGTTTATAATTTACATTCAGAGGACAGATTTCTCTTCATTCCTAAAGTAATGGTTATCTGAAAATAAGGCTGGTTCTGCTGAAATATGCTTATATGATTAGTGACAGAAGGCTGATAGATGACTTGAGGAGTTTCCTAGGAGACTGTGGAAAAGAAATGTAGAATAAGTCATGTACAATGAGGTTATCTTTGCAGATCTCCTTACTATAGTGTGGGGCTTGTTGCTTACATGAAAGTTGCCTTGATAAAGTGATTATGACTGATGATTGTGCTGACTGGGCAGACAAACCTCTTAAGGAAAGGGAAATCATATATGAAATAAAAGATGACTTTCTTCAGATTGCCCGTATTATCTGTGATACACTGTGGTTGAGATTTGCTACGTAAATCATGATAATTTATAATATCAAGTGAGAGCATATATTTTGAGCTGAAGTATACTCGTTCATCTTAGCTGAATTTAAGTGTGATGTGAAGTAGTCATTTGGCAAGTAATTGATAAACTAAATCACCATAAATGGCTAAATCTCATTCTTCTGTAACCCCACTCCACCAAAAAAAGGATCAAAAATCAGGACTCAAATAAAATTCCAGAATGATTATCAGATTAATCAGATAATTACATAGCTTCTGCTCTTGAAACTTCTCACTGAGGATTGTCTGAGTGGCTCCAGACCAAAACGCCCAGAACCGTCTAATCTCTGTGAAGTGGATGCATCCATCCCAGATGCTGCTGAGGGGAGTCCTGGCTCATGGTTGGTCACAAATTAGCACCTGAATTTGATTGGAGAAGAAAGCCTATAGAAGGTTATTCTTGTTGACACTTCCTTTCAAGTCACAAAACAAAGTTTAAGGGTACCATTTCCTTTTGGAATAGACAGCTACACAGTGTGCCTGATGCTTCTGCCTGATACAGGTGTTGGTAGGATGACCAGCCAAGACTGGGTGGGTGGTGGACACATTTCCAAAGGACACAGTCTGTAATTCTATCTCAGCTTTCTAAAAGATATTTGAAAAGAAAGATAATAAATTTGTGAAAGTAAGGAAAAGTTACATGGCACGGCCAAGTTCCATGTCTTGTTTTATAAGAACATTTAAGCCCCAATTAGCTTTTAAACAGGCCTACCCTCCTTTCTGCAGTCAGCCATCTGAGCTGAAATACAAGGCTGTTGTTGATTCAAGCAGGACACAAAGAGGTCTGGGTGCTTTCATGCCTACTTAGCAGCCTATACCATGTGGGAGACTTTCAAAAGAGAGAAGTAGAACAGTACAAAAAGAGGAGGATTCTTATTCAGCAGAAATGGCTCTGTACCCATTAGCAGCACACACACTATAGTCAGGAGCTGCATCTCCATTAAGTATTAACATTCCAGCCATCGGGGGTTCTCTCCTAATCACTTTATAAGCAAGACCTGTCATGCAAAGCACAGCCAGCTCTGCCTCCTGGGTCCAGGGTTGCTGTTAGTTCTGGAATTGTGGAGAGTATGCGTGCTTGTTCTTCCGGTATTTTTATTTACAGTCAAAAGCCAGCAGTCACTAGCTCACTACTAATTAAAATTCATTGTCTCTGAATGTGAAAGCATTTCTTTGAATTGTGAGGAATTATGATGATAAAAAGTCCCCATTGTATTTCAAATACAGATTTTTGTAAGAGATTTCTTTTTACCTCAAATAAAACCCGGTTTAAGTTTTCTTTCTTGCAGTCTTCATTTTTCTTTATGTTCATTTAGACATTCATTTATTCTTTCATGGCTGATTCTAGTTCTTTTGTTTTCAAAATGAGAGTCAAATACCTATCTACAGTGTCACAATAATCAATAGCATGAACAACAGCTATAAATATTGTCAGTGGTGTTATATTGCTTATCTCTGTTCAGCGTAAGATTAAAATTTTAAGGAAGAGTTTGGTGACACATTAGTACATCTTTCTGTTCTGTGCAGTGTATCATCAAAATATTTGAAGATCATGTTCATGTATATGCTTATGCCCAGATAGGGTTTTCTTGATGCAAGATACTTTAACCACCCCCTGTGCCTTATTGTATGCTGTGTTGATTTCTCCATAAGAACAAAGAATAGGGAGAAGGAGGAAATCAATACTATTTTTGATAAATTTTGCCTTCAATAGACAGAGCCTTGGGCATTCCTATTACTCCTTCTTATTAAAGAAATAAAATCAATGTAGCAAAGGTGTTTTATTCCTTCTTTATAGCTACCAAGAAAAATAGCTCTGGGCATTATTTTAATGTTACAATGATCTTGTGTGTTGGTGTG
This sequence comes from Myocastor coypus, assembly GCA_004027025.1. Classification (NCBI taxonomy): domain Eukaryota; kingdom Metazoa; phylum Chordata; class Mammalia; order Rodentia; family Myocastoridae; genus Myocastor; species Myocastor coypus. Next base: position 31,441 of record PVJA010006621.1, on the reverse strand, counting down.
TGTAAGATGGCATCTGGATTTTAAACCTAATATCACCATTGCTCATCGTTGCCTGGGGGGCTTAGTTTTACTACTGTGCTCCTGGTTCTCCTCTTCTACTAGGCATCCATGGAGGGCCTGGAGCTCTCCCCTCAGCCCCACACTGTGTGCCTTTTTACAGGTGTGCGCTGTGACAGCATCTGCGCCCAGGGACGATGGGGCCCCAACTGCTCCCTGCCCTGCTACTGTAAGAATGGAGCTTCGTGCTCCCCTGACGATGGCATCTGCGAATGTGCCCCTGGGTTCCGAGGCACCACTTGCCAGAGAAGTAAGTGTCTCCTCAGGCAGTAAGTTCCACCGTCCTTTCCTGGCACACTAGGGACAGAATGGTGACCTCTATTCCATCTCTTAGTTTACAGCGACGTTCTTCAGCGGCTTAAGTTAGAGGAAGGTGTGATAGGCCACCTGTCCTTTGCAAAACTGATCTTAACAGCACTTCCCCAGGAACTTTACTCTTTGTAACCTTCAGGATGAAGCAGTTTTCACTGCTTTCACTGCCTCGTTGGCGGCATCATCAGGACATGATTCTTCCTTAGACCTTGCACATGGCGTTCTAGAAATCCATTGACCTGTAAATATTTTATTAAGCAATTTGGCATTGGCCTTAACTCAATTACCAGAAGTCAACATCAGCCAAACCTCGAGGCAAATCATGCACCCTGCTAGTAGTCTTAAAAATCAGGTGCTATGGGAAAAACAAAGTTGCAAAGTTAAAAGTGGGGACTGCTGACATTGGTCAATAGAATTCTTGAGTTAAGAAATTATAACATTTTACTAAATCAGTAAATACAATTTAAAAAGAATATATAACTAGTTATAAAATACACTGTTAATTTTTTTGAATTGCTTAGCTCTATGTGGTCATCCCATGCTAAAATCCAAATAAAGTCTTGGGAAGCACCTAAGTACAGAGCATCTTGCTTATTTACTTTCCAATCTCAGTTATCAATTGCAATCATTCTGAAGTGGAAAGATCAAATGTTGACTGTGAATTTATTAATTACCAAAAATGATTCTTAAAGAATAAAGGATGAACCAATAATTTGGGAGTACTTATTTGGGATTATTAGTGTTTAGAATTTTAATTTCTTCGTTTCTCTAGCCACTCAATAATAATTCTTTGAGCCCTGGCTTCTGCCCAGCCTTGAGTTAATTACAGGGACCTTAAATTGGAAAATAAAGAGGACTAAGACATCTGCTCACCCTGGGGGAATTCAGAGTGCCTTTAGTGGCTTCTTCCCTTATTAAAGAATGCCCTTGTTCCAACTGTCATTCTTGTCTTAGAAAATTCTCTATAACCTTTTTTCAAAAGGATTTTTTCCTTCACAACTTTTAACAAGATCTTGATGTAGAAAATGAGATAGTTAAATGTCAGAAAAGAAAATGGCTGATTTCCATTCTATTTTCAGTCTGCTCCCCTGGTTTTTATGGGCATCGCTGCAGCCAAACATGCCCACAGTGTGTTCACAGCAGTGGGCCCTGTCACCACATCACAGGCCTGTGCGACTGCTTACCTGGCTTCACCGGCACCCTCTGCAATGAAGGTAAGGCTCATGAGCATTTCAGAGAAGCATAGCTCTACTGCCTCTGTTCTTAGACTTCCAGAGGATGTGTTTGTATCCATTATCTTTTGATGGCTCCTGGTTGAGAGATATGCAACTTCTGAAATGACTTTAAGCTTGGGGAGTGTTGGTTTGGTATGTCACCTGTTTATCTCTGAGGTGTGCTAGGCTTCAGTTTTATTTGGGAGCATCCTCCCATTAAATTTAATACAAGGGAAGATTTTGACTTCCTAAATGAGAAGCCGGGAAGTCAGCTTTCTAGAAATGTAATGAAGTCTCCTGATTTATTATCCTTAATGAAAATCCTTGAGTTTGTGCATTTATAAACATGAACCCATGTGGAAAGAGGGATGGTGTTGAACAGTGGGGGCTACTAAATGTACAGCTCAGCTAGTGATCTTTGAAGTTATTTCCTGTCCTAGGGCCTAGGGTTCTGTGAGATGATCTGTGATGTGAGTTACTGACCTATGGCTTATTTACAGTGTGTCCCAGTGGCAGATTTGGGAAAAACTGTGTGGGAATTTGTACTTGTACCAACAATGGCACCTGCAACCCCATCGACAGATCTTGCCAGTGCTACCCAGGTTGGATTGGCAGTGACTGCTCCCAGCGTAAGTCTTGCTGCAGGACAACTGAACATTGACTCTTTGTCTTCAAGGGCCTTTGGATTAAAGTTTGAGTGTTTGTACAATCACAAAATGAAATAGGTCCAGTTTCAAATTGTATTCTACTTTTTAAATTATTTTCCTTCTGTTAAGAGTTCTTTGCAGTGATTCTAGGGATAAATCCAAATGTATTAGAAAGAACCTAAACTTTTGTCAACTCATCATTGATTTAAGACAAAAGTAAGTGTGGCTAAAAGTACACCCTTAATTGTGCATTTATCTGGAGAGTTAATTACAGAAGAGTTAAGACATAGAATTTAAATGATGTGAGCCCAAGAGACTTGCTCTATCTCCTGTCCATGCTGCCCTGCTTGCTGTGCGTCTGAGACAGACAAGGTTTGCATCTGAGGAACTGTGTAGGTGACTTTTAAAGCTACCTGGGTCATGAAAAGATAACATTGACTCTAAGTTATTGGCTTAATTCTGTCGAAGGATCAGAGTGGGACCTCTCACCTTTTGACCATGAGTAATCTATATGCTGTGCAGGGTGAAGCTGGACCTGGTCTTTAAAATTTTCAAAGAACATTGTCAGTTCATGTTGGATCCATCCATCAGGCACATAAGAACACAAAGAATGACTACATACTGATTTTACATTGTGGTTTATTGGTCATTTAATTCAGACTCTATAATTATAATCAGCCTGAAAGAATTTATTAATTAGTGATGTATTTTTTTCTGAAGATGGCTTCAGAAAAAGGTTGACCAAGTTTGATTTTGGTAGACCAGTTTGGGCCATGTCCCATTTGTGATGAGTAGGGAGACAGATCTCACTGCTGTTGGCAGTGTAGCCTTTTGGTGAAGCATTAGTAGAGAGAACTCCATGATGTGTTTCACTGTATGTATTGCAGGTGCATCATTTCAGAAGTAACTGAATCTGTTAAATGCTCATTTGTTGCAGGGGTTCTGATTGAGGTCAAAAGATAGGCACTAAGACTGAATAGCAGGCTTTAAGGAGAAAAATAAAAGACCCAATATTACTGCCACTGCATGATTGATGTACTTTACTCCTTTAAAAAGTATTCTTTATTTTGGAAGTTAGGCACTACCTCATTTGGAGAAGGAATGTGCTAGAAAGAACAAACAAGGGTATGCCACTATGAATGGAGACAATAGCATTGCCTGCCCCATAATCACTCCAGAGGAAGGTGATTTATTTGGCAAAAGACTTTCCTTCTTGTGGGGATCATTGACTTCATTGATTCCCTTATGAACCCTGTGCAGCCAGTTTAGTAGTTCTTCTTGGCTGACTGTCAGCCTGTCTAAAGAGAAAAAGTCTGTTATGTGAAAAGAGGGAATTTGAGGGGCCGGTGAGATGGTGTGGCAGTCCAAAACACCTGCTAGGAAAGGCAACTACAGGGACTGAAGTTCCATCCCTGGCACCACATGCTGCACCAGCCCCATCTCCAGGGCAGGCTGAGCTGGCCATAATATTAAAAAAAAAAAAAAAAGAGGCAATTTGAGATCTAAAGAGGTGCATTTTTGTGAAATGATTTTGTATAGCCTTGTTTCTACCTTTGCCTTTTGGAAATGTAAACATTCTGATTCTTGTTCCAGCTCTGTCGTCATAACTAACACGCCACAGTGAATGAGGCCTAATCGAAGCGGGTTCCTTAGCATCCTCCATTCTTGCTTTCCCTAGGATATCCCTTGGCATCATTTTTTCTTTTTTCAGTTGGTTAGTGGGTTGTTGACCTCCACTACTAGCACATAAACAACCAGAGAGCAGTTTAGACTTTGTCTCAGTCGCCACCATCTCTCTGCGACTAGTGCCAGGAACAGTGTTGGAAACATAGGAGAACTGTGCATGTGTTTGTTTAAAAATTGTGCTGTAAACTTGAGATGATTCTTGTTCCACTGCCAAGCCCCACAGTTGTAAATTGATATGCATTTCCGTAATGATGGTCCTTGATGAGGTCAAATTGCCTTGTAAATCTTAATGTACAGTTTGGGGTCTTTGAACTAAATTTTGATCTTAATCTGCATTCTTGGATATATATATATATATATATATATATATATATATATATATTATGTTATATTTATTAGGGGAAAGAAAGATCTTGTCCAAGAGAGGGACAAGAAGGGCTCCCAAGTGAGTGGCCCCCTCATTCTTGGTTCTGGTGTAATCTGCTAATCTGTTTTACACAAGGGAATAAGTACGGGAAAGTGAAACTTCTGTCTTGTGGTGCTGGCTTCAGAACTCTAACATACTTGCCCGTGCTTGTTGTGGTTTCAGCGTGTCCACCTGCCCATTGGGGCCCCAACTGCATCCACACTTGCAACTGCCACAATGGGGCCTTCTGCAGTGCCTACGACGGAGAATGTAAATGCACTCCCGGCTGGACAGGGCTCTACTGCACTCAGAGTACGCCTTGGGGCTTGGAGGGTGATTACAGGATATGCCCAGGAGGAAGCAGCCTCACACTTCGCATGCCCTGGTTGGGCTCACCAAGGGTGTCTGGCATGGACTACTTTGTTTATGATGACCTCTCTTTAGGCATCCAAATTGTTATAAGTGATTAAGACCAACTTTCTTCCAAGCTTTCTGTCTCTGGGGGTAATGAGGTGGGAATAGGGCTATGTGTGATAGCAGATGATTTCTTTCTCTTTGCTCCCTTAACGCAGCCCTATTTCTATGGAGAAATTCTGTGTCATTTATTCTAATAGGACATGGGTTAAGGTAAGTAATCAAGACTACAAAGGCAGTGAAGGCAGTAGGACTCACCTCCTGACAAGATGGAGTTGAGTGGTTCTCAAACTTCAGCAGGGCTCACAACCACCTAGAGAAACCAATGAAAGCAGTATGATGTTTCCTTTCTCAGAGTGCCTGATTCAATAGATCGGGGTTGAGACCTACGGATTTACATTGCAGTCAACTGGTGGTAGTAGCAGCCCAGTACCATGCTTTGAGACATGTAGCTCTAGTTATTTTTCCCATTTTGCGTCCTGTGTTGTGCCAGCTATTTTTAAAAATTTTATTGATTGATTGATTGATTGATTGATTGATTGTCTTTTTGAGACAGGGTCTCACTATGCAGTTCAGGCTGGCCTTGAGCTCACTTTTGTAGTCCAGGCTGGTCTTGAACTTGCACCGCTTCTCCTGCCTCAGCCTCCCAAGTGCTGGGATTACAGGCGTGAGCCACCACACCCAGCTCCAGCCATATTTTTTCCTATGAAGCAACATAGGATATGATGTGCAAAGTTTTCCACAACTGAGCATTGTTGAGGGAAACTTTTGCCCCTCTTGCTTTTAAATTTTTAAAAATATTTTATTGATGTATTTATTTGGTACAGGGTCCTCCTACACCACTCAGATTCATAGTGATCCTCCTATCTCAGCCTTCCCAGAGCTGGGATTACAGGCATGTGCCAGCACACCCAGTTTTAGTGGCCAGCACGATGCTGCCAGGCTTCTGGGGCTTGCATGGCATATTGTACTGGGGTTCGAACTTGCTAGTCAAGTGCTTAGACTGCCAAGCTATCTCCCCAGCCCAAACCTCTCTTACTTTTAATTGCATAAATGATACCAAATAGAAACATGTACTATGATTATTATTATTGTTCACATATAATGTAAAATTTTAGCAAAGGGCTGAAAGGAATGATAGCTCAGAAATTAGGGAATTCTTATTTAACAGTAATAAGTGGACATAAATAATAGTCTGAACAAAAGAGGGTAGCTGTTTAATGAATATCTGAAAGGGAGAATTGGTAAGAAAAGATCTTGTCCCTGGTATGCTTTCCAGAGATTGCGTATCAATAAAAATTTCCTAGAATTAGGGCTTACCTCAAACAGAGGACCTTTTAAAATAGATATCACATGATACACATGGGGTCTGGAGACATGTGTCCTATGTTTGTAGTAGACTTGTGCCTTCCTGCCACTGGCTAGTGTATATATTAGGGTACTGGCTACAAGATGCTACTATCCATCCCTGAACTTCTGGGTTGCTGTGAATATTAAATGAGAGAATGTATAACAGGAACCTGGCACAGAGAAAGTGCTAATGAGCAGATGAGGTTCAGGATGTCATTATTTACTGAAATCTTGTCCTGCCTCTGCTTGTTAAAAGTTGGGCTTTCATCATAAGAAAATAAAAGGCACATGTATTATTTGGGCACAAGCATTGCATCAGTTTGAGACCCTGAAACTGCAGCACAGCTGCTGGCCCACATAAACCAACAGAGCTTGTGTGCATCTTTAGAACAAGGGTCCTCAGGGCTTAAGGCTTGGAAATCATTCAGCAGTGTAAAGCCTTGTTACTTTTTCAAAGTACCTGTGAAGCAGAGTTGTTACTTTTTAAGGTAAGCATCAGCCACACGTCTTTGGTGGAGGTCATGATATTATCTAACCTAATAACAGATGTAGCAGACAAGCCCAGTGGCAGAATTGGTGGCTTCCTCTGCTATAAGTGAAAGCATACAGGTAGCTTTAATATAAGGTACTCATTTCAGTCTAGGAAATTAGAGTCTATGTAGCTGAAGGAAAGATGAAAGAAAATGCCCCGGAGTTTCCGGGCTTCCAGAGTACTTTGTTGGAGGACCTGAGTCTTGCTCTTAAGGGTACCAGCGATGGTTACATTGACCAGTATGGTATTTTTCAACCTTATGCTTGTGAATTACAACCTCTTTGCCAGGCCCTATGTTTGGACTTCTGAGAAGCCCTGTGGAAAGCTGAGATATGTACTTTGGTCTTTGTTGTCAAGTGGCTCGGCATCCTTTAAGTTTCAACACAAATATGTTGGAGACTGGAGCTGGGTTTCTGTCCAGCAGCCTCTCACCTCCGCTGTCCTCCCTTCTTGGACAGGATGCCCCCTGGGGTTTTATGGCAAGGACTGTGCGCTGATATGCCAGTGTCAGAATGGAGCAGACTGCGACCACATCTCTGGGCAGTGCACCTGCCGCACGGGCTTCATGGGCAGACACTGTGAGCAGAGTGAGTATGGATGCCTCCTGTCTTGTGCAGGGTTTTTTTCCCCTTTAAAGTCGACTTTCCTGGATTTCTGGAACTATTAAGGCAAAATTACTGTAACTTTTAGGTCATAAGTGGGGATGGCTGGTTACTTACTAGCATGATAGAGTTTCCTCCCAGGGACCTGCCTCTCTTGAGTCCTGTGGCTGTCTTCCTCTTCAGATACTTCTTAGTAATTAATTGCTCAGCATTGGGTGGAGGAGGTGCCAATGCCAGAAAGAAGATAGAATTCAGGTTGTCCATTCTGTTCTTTCTGGCTCTCCTTTCTTTTCTTTTCTTTTCTTTCCTTTCCTTTCCTTTTTCTTTCTTTCTTTCTTTCTTTCTTTCTTTCTTTCTTTCTTTCTTTCTTTCTTTCTTTCTTTCTTTTCTTTTCTTTTTTTAAATTTGGAACATGGCTACTCAACAGCAATCCAGTCCAGATTTCTTCTTGGCAGAGGGTTTCCAGGTTGACTCCAGAGAACAGAGCATTAGCTGGAAGAAGGCTGAGGGTCTGGGCTCTGCCCCATTGCTGGTGTGGGACCAAGTCCATACAAGCATTGCTTCCTCTTGACAGCCTGCTCTAGACAGAACTTTTATACTATTTCTGAGTAACAGCTCTTCATCTTAGTTCTAACTTTCAAAATTCCCTTTCCCAGAGAATACACACCACTGGAATTATCTGACCTTGCTTTTCCATTTCCACTCACTTGCTATGCATGGGGCAAGGGGTTAGCCTTAAAGTGAATGCTTCAAGTGAATTCCTTATTGCTTTCCTCTTCGGTGAATAAATAGGGGCTGTGAGTTGTGTTGGTCGAACTTTCTTATGGTAAAGGCCATAGAGGCAGGGGAAGCTCCCAGAGGGTGTATTCCTGGGAAGGGTGCCACAGAGCTTGGTGGCTACAAGGGGCAGTGAGGCACCCCTCCCTTCACCCCACAGCACCCAACAGCTTTCAGGCAGCCAGGTGGACTTAATCCTATGCACTAAACTCTAGCTCACCTCAGTAAATGTTCCCTCTGACAAATGCAGCAAGAGGAACACACAAGAATTAGCTCAAGACAGAAGGATCTCAATATTAGCTTTGCATTTTTGTTTCGTTTAATTACAAATAGGTACTGAATCATATGATCACATGCATGGCTTTCTTTGTGCATATAAGTACTATACGTATGAATGTGTACACACAAATACAGATGCAAGAATAGTCTCTAACCTGGCTCCCACCTGAACTTCCAATGACTAATTGAGGTTGTATTAAGTTAAAATTCTTTACATGCCTCCATGATTACTCTGAACATCAAATTTGTCTGTATTTTTGAAGATTTTTTCCTAAAGTTCATTTGTAAACAGAACTCCCTGTGCAGGTCAGAGAACTCTAATGATAATAGCATGTTGCCCCCTACTGCTCACTTTATGAAAAACACCAGAATTCTACCCTGAAGGTTTTTAGATTGATCATACCTACATTGTTCTTTGACATGCAACATGTAACTCTCATTTTATAAGCATCCTACTGTTTTAGTCTCTGATACTACAGCCTGAAAACCCAAAGTTGGAATTATCCTAGGGCAAATAAAATTCTTATCTAGAAAATAAACAAAATTTACCCTTGGGCCAGCCAAATAGCTCAGCAGATTAAAGCACCTGCAAGCAGGCTCAGGGGCAGGGATTCCTGGGCCTGTCCAACCAGCCCCATCCCCGGGGCACACTGAACTAGCAGTCGAGACTGGGCAAGGTGATGCATGCCTGTAATTCCAGCTCCTGGGAGGTTGTAAGCAGGCGGCTCACTATGAGTCTGACTTAGTAGTGAGATTCTGAACACCCTTTAGATCCTTCTCTAAAATACAACAAACAAACAAACAAACAAACAAAAAAAAACTTACCCTCCTCTTCATCTGCTCAGCCAATCCAGGTGAGAATATATCTTTAGGAGGATCCCTGAACCCCAAGTACACTATGCATGTTCTGAGTAAGCATCTCTTTTTTTTTTTCCCCCAGTACCAAGAATTGAACTCAGGACCCTGTGCTTCAGGCAGGTACTCAGATACTGAGCTATCTCCCAGGCCCTAAGTAGCGTCTCATGCTGCTGCTTTCTGCCTAGTTCCCTGCCAGCCTACAATTTTGCCTGCTGTCAAACTATTCTCCATGATTATCCTTATGCATTACCCAGGGGCTCAGCACACTCTGTGCACTCATCAGAGAAGTCAGCATTTGGCATGAAGGTATCAGGAGCTATGATGTTAAACCACACAGTCTCTAGCCCTGTGCAGCCTGGACTGAGGGACCCATCCCCATGCAGGGGATACTGTGCAGCCAAGGGACACCCTGAGCAGTACGAGTCCGACTAAACAAGAATCCTCCGAAAGGGCTCCTCTCCGAATGTGCAGGGCATACAGTAAGAGACAGTGTTGTCCCAGTCCCCAAGACCAGGCAGCCACATTGACTAAATTTCCTTCTTCAGAGTGCCCTTCAGGAACATATGGCTATGGCTGTCGCCAGATATGTGACTGCCTGAACAACTCCACCTGCGACCACATCACCGGGACCTGTTACTGCAGCCCAGGATGGAAGGGAGCACGATGTGATCAAGGTGGAGTATACAGCAACTGCTGTCCCTTCTTGTGTGACTACCTTGTCATGAGTGATGTGATTTTATTTGTTATCCAGTGCAATCTTCATTATAACTCTGCATGGCAGAGCTGGCAATTTATTTAGCTGCAGGTGGATGCCCTAGTGTTGCTGTCCTACAGATAAAGAAACTAAGGTTTGGAGAGGTAATGTAATTTACCCAAGGTCATATAACTATTAGCTAAGCCATGTCACACCTTTGATGAAAGATTTATTCTCAAACTCATGAACTTCCTATTGGGTCCATGCTTTTTTTTTTTTTTGCCTTACTGATATGTAATTAACATGTAGCATAGATAAACTATACAATTTCATGAAATCTAAAATATGCACGTGCTCATGAATTCATTACCATAATTATGACGATATTCACCCCCCCATGAGTTTCCTCACCTCCTGCCCAGCCATTATCTCTTAGCCCCCAGCAATTTCTGATCTGTTGTTTGTCACAATAGATTAGTTTGTATTTTCCAGAATTCCATACAAATAGAACCATACTGTGTTCCTTTTCATCTTATTGTTATGTCTCCGTTTGTTCAGTTAGCATAACTATTGTGAAATTAAACTATGCTGTTTTAGAAATCAGATTTAGTTCCTTTTGTTTCAAAGAACTATTCCATTTAGAGATATATCATAATTTATGATATAAATGTGACTCATTCATGGGGCCCGGCAGGATGGCTCAGTGGTTTAAAGTGCCTGCAGGCAGCTGCAGGGACCACGGTTCGATCCCCGGCACCACATGCTGCGCTGGCCTGGCCCTCAGGGCAGGCTGAGCTGGCCATAAAAATAAATAAATAAACAAACAAAAGTTTAAAAAAAAAAAAAAAAGAAATGTGACTCATTCAGACACTGGGAGACTTTTGGATTCCCATCTTTGACTATTACAGATTAAAATGCTGTCAACAACAGTGTACTTTTCTTTGTATGATTTGTCCTTTCATTTTGGGGGGGGCAGAAGTAGAATGAGTCATGTGGTAGGCATTTGTTTTGTATTTTAAGAGGATTGCTCCCTTGGCTTTTAAGTAGGATGTGTACCATAAGCATTGGGGTGTATTTGTTACGGACATTGTCTCACTTGAGCAGTTCTGCATGTGGGGTGGATGAAGGCTTTGAGAAAGTCTCCCAGCTAGGCCTGAAGCTATCTTCCAGGATGGCAGTAAGCAAGTGAGCAATAAAAGGCTTAGAAAATCTCTGCAGTGTTGTAGGTGGGATCATCTTAGTCTGAGGACCATGTAAGCACTCATATGACTATGTTTAAATTCTTTCATAAAATAACTTTTGCATGCTCATTATTTATATTTGACTGCAACTTCAGTTAGGTGTTATACTTTGTGATTGCATCATTATCACAAATGCATTGCAATCTCATAACAATAGCCTCAGTGCTCTTGCTTCCCAGTCCACTGTCCTATAATAAGATCTTGTAGAATTAGAACCCTTACATCACAGGGATATGTATTTGAGCTGAAAGCAGTTGCTTCCTTTCTGTCATTTATAGATGCAGCTTCAGAGCTTTAGGAAAAGTTCAGGAGCTCCCTTTCTTGACTTTCTATTGTGACTTTAGCTTTTTGCTTAATGGAAGACCTGTGTAAAGCTGAATTTTGAGTTTTATTAATAAGAGTGTAGGATGTTATTGAGTATTTTCAGAAGAAATATGCATGTCTTGAAAATTAGCTTTTGACAGGACAATGTCTTCTGAGGTTAAAAGTTCATTTGAATTAGCTAATGGATTAGATTTTCTAATGGAGCTATTGGAAGTATGGTCACTTTTAGAAATACTAAGGACAAATATAAGATTAACTTAGACAGTGAACATTTAGAATTCATTGCCATGCATGTTCAGTACTGAATAATAAAAAAAGCAAAATAAAAAGTAGAAAACTATGCCAAAGTAGATATCCCTCTGAGTGTTAAACTTAAGATCTTTAAGAAGTTTACAAACCCTCATGGTGAATCTTAGATTCAAATCATGTCTGTGTGTGTGTGTGTGTGTGTGGTGTGTGTGTGTGTTACAAGGATTGAACTCAGGACCCTGCACTTGTGAAGCAAGCACTCATTGTACTGAGCTATCTCCCCAGCCCTAAATTATATCCTTTTGAAGCTGAGCAGCCTTTCTTTGCAAATAGAGAAGGAAGCATCTCAAAATATAAAATGTTTGTTTTTCTTTCCTATTCCATTTCCAAAGGCTTCAGAATTAGCATTTCGTGAACTGAGAATATCGAGGCATTATCATGATAGATTTCTGGTAACTAGAGATCAAACATTTGCCTACTGCACCATCATGCATGCTCACACCTCTTTTCTCCTTTGCCCCAGCTGGCGTTGTAATAGTTGGGAACCTGAACAGCTTAAGCCGGACCAGCACTGCCCTCCCTGCTGATTCCTACCAGATTGGAGCCATTGCAGGCATCATCATCCTTGTGCTTGTCGTTCTCTTCCTCCTGGCCTTGTTCATCATTTACAGACACAGGCAGAAGGGGAAGGAATCGAGTATGCCAGCAGTCACCTACACCCCTGCCATGAGGGTCATCAGTGCAGATTACACCATTTCAGGTCAGCCTGGCATCCTGGGAGGGTTTTGGCTTCTTGCAAAGTGAATCTTGTTTCTTTGACACTGAGTGCCTCTGCTCTCCCTCAACCTTGGCTTTTCTCCTGGGGAAAACTCGTTCATAAAATGCATAAATTGTTGGAGATGTTTTACACTTTGGCCTTGTAAGATCATAACAGTGTTGCTTTGTTTCTTTGTAAGGATTTCAGAAAGGGCCTCCTTGTGAGGTTGTTTTGTACCTGGGGAATTCCAGACCCAGGTTTTGACCTATGTGAGGGAGGAGGGAAGGAGCTGGAGCTCCCAAGTTTTCCAAGGACACAGCCAACCAGGGAGGCAGACAGAAGCCTCTCCTGTGTCTGCCATTGGTGCATTCTTCAGTCCCCCACTCTCCACATAAAAGTCATTAACTGAAAAGAACCAAATTATATAAGAAACACCTTTTTGGGGATCAGTGAGATAGTTCAGTAGACTAAGCACCTGCTTAGACAAGATAAGGGACCCTTGATTCCCGGCAACACATGCCATGCCAGCCCTGCAATCCCTGCCCCCACACACCAAGCCAGCCACTATGACCCAGGGCATGGTTGCACACATCTGTAATCCTAGTACTGGGGAGGCTGAAAAGAAGAGGAGGATTACTGCAGGTCTGAGCTGCATAGTGAAACCCTGTATCAAATATGAGTGAGAGAGATAGAAAGAGAGAGAGAGAGAGAGAGAGAGAGAGAGAGAGAGAGAGAGAGAGAGAAAGAAAGAAAAAAAGAAAGAAAGAAAGAAAGAAAGAAAGAAAGAAAGAAAGAAAGAAAGAAAGAAAGAAAGAAAGAAAGAAAGAAAAGAATTTCCTGGAATTATCAGTAACCAAAGAAGCCCTTGAGGAAAGCCCTTTTCATTCTTTTCTACTTGAACCCCCATAAAAGAAGATAGTAAGCGACACATTTAGTCATTTGAAGAAGTAAGCACTTAAGTTGAAGAACTTGAAAACTGGAAAACTTTATTACTTTTGGGACAATTACTAAAAGATTTTCAGGCTGGTTATATGTTTATGAGTATTATGATTCTGAAGGACATGTAAAGTAGCCGATTTAAATAGTTGTATATTTGCAGTGCAAAAGTATTGTATCAAGAAATCAGAAGTTGTCTTTCTTAAAGAGGTGAGTCACAGCTGAAGTAATTTAAAGGATGCCACCTGAGCTCTTACCCCAAAGCCAGGAGTAGCAGTTTGTATAATTTCACTTTCCAAGGAGGTGGGTAGGAGGGTAGTCGCCTGTTGCTGCTGGGAGCTTTGCTGAATGAGCCCTGCAGGACAAGTTTCACCCAGATGTGGTAGATAGAACGAGTGCAAATGTTCACTGTGATATTTTGATTTCCTTTACCCACATGCATCGAGGGGAGCCTGCCATGGTAACCATACCTTTCCCTTCCTGCAGAAACTCTGCCCCACACCAGTGGAAATGTCAACAGCCACTACTTCACCAATCCCAGCTATCACACACTTACTCAGTGTGCCACATCCCCTCACGTCAACAACAGGGACAGGATAACCATTGCCAAGGTAAGAGGAGACACCTCAAGTCTCAGCAGGGGGAGCACAAGTGAAGATGAGGGTTGCAGTTTGCCAAGTGCTGCTCTAGGCACTTTGTGTGCCTTGTAGACTCCATTGCTCTAAACAGTGCTCTGTGTATATCTCAGCATCTCCAGGGTGAGGATGAAGAGCTCGGTAGCAGGGAGGTTCAGTTGCCCCAAACCCCTGGCCTCTGCTCAGTAAGACAGCGGCCTCCTTGGAAAATGTTTTTAGCTTTATGGGAGATTTTAAAAATAAAGTATCATAAGGACATTAATAAAAACAAAAAAAAATATATAACAGAATCAACTCTGCATAAAATCATTGTCTTTTCTAATCGCATGTCTTCTGTTACCATTTCCTTTTTGTACTTGAGAGACAAAGATAATAATGTACTTATTTAGACTGAATTGTATGAAACTGCCATTTTTCTAGGTCAAACTGGCTACAAAGCTAATCATTTTCCAAGGATGCAATAATCTAATCTTCATGCCAATCAGGAGTGATTATTATTCCCATTTTATAGAAAAGGAAACTTATACACGCACAGGCTAGAGACCCAGCCAGAGCTGCTCCCCACAGTGTTCTGAACCCTAAACATTTTTCCCTCCCAATTGTACCCCAATTATATTTTCAGTTTTCTTTGAGTGGCTCCCCACTGTCCATCTCTCTATTAGAATAAAACCAAGCTAATTAACTTAATCCCATTGTCATTAAATTAGTACAGCAGATTTTAATTATGATGCCCCATTGTTAAATAGCACTTCATATTCTCCAGAGACATTAATATCCACAACACCATTTATTCCCATGCTAATCAGGAAGGAAGGAAAAGTATATCCTTCCATCCTCATGTTGCTCTGGAGTCAGAAGCACTAGTGTTGCTGGAATCTCATGTTGCTCTGGAAACTGCTGAGTTACCTGGACTCACACTAGATCACATGGTTGGATCAGAAAGCTTAGATCAAGAAGTTACATTTTTCTTCAGTTCAAACTTCCACATATGTAAGCATCAATAGAGTTTCACTGGTGCAAGGTAACAGAGTTAACTGAAGAAATTTAAATCATAAAGGCATAGATAGCCTGAAGGGCCTGCATTCCTTCTGCCTTCTGGGAACTGTTACCTCAGCCCCTTGCTCAGCCTCCACGAGCTGTGGACTCACTTTCCCCTAGTGAGATAACACAGTGCCACACAACACTGTATTCTCATTTGAAATCTTTTATCATTTCTGTTTTGAACAGTCAAAGAACACTCAGCTGTTTGTAAATCTTAAAAGCATGACCTCTGGGAAGCGAGGCCTACCTGTGGACTGCACAGGGACGCTGCCGGCAGACTGGAAACATGGAGGCTACCTCAATGAACTCGGTGCGTTTTTCCTGCAGGACAGGAGCACACTGTACCTGCTCCTTGCCTACATGGTTGCAGGGCTGTGCCTGCATCACAGTGGTCTATGCAAACATGCACAGAAAACAAAGCAGCAGAATCATATCTGACATGATAGGGCTTACTACCACTGTCAGTGCTTAATCTGTTTGATAAACATTTATTAATCTACTATCAGCCAGGAAGGCATAAAGAGACAAATGCCTCTGCCTGCCTGTAGCTTACACTCTAAGTCTACACACATTAACTTCCTTAATTTCCATAAGTCCACCAGGCACTTTGTATTAGAATACTAGAATCATCATCATCTCCATGTGACATTGGAGAAGCTGAATCAAGACCTTGAATGACTTGCACAAGACCTGGTAGCCTGTAAAAACTTAGGCTGGCATTTTAACCTTGTCAGTGTGATTCCAGATTGTGGGCTTCTCTTGCTTTGTTTGGTTGCTTCATTTTAGAAGCAAGGCCTTGCTATGTAGATCAGACTGGCCTTGAATTTACTGTGTAGAAGACAGGCTGTGAATTCATGATGCTCCTCTTGCTTTAGCCTTTCAAGTGCTTCTTTGCTCTTCTTTATTGCCAGGCATCACCCATGACATCACTCCACTTTCAGATGAGGCAATAGAGGAATCAGAAGGACTATAGATCCTCAGACTTCTAAAAATCAGGATCTAGTGATGGTCTTAAAAATTACTAAAGATGCCAGACACCCATATCCATTGATATTTACCACAGTACAAATTAAAACTGAGAACATTTTAAAATAATTGTTTGATAGCAACATCATTCAAACTAGCACAAGTATGTTATGAAAAATAATATATATCTGTAATTAAAAACTTATCAACAAAGAAAAGCCCAGGTCCTAGTGGGTTCACCACTAGATTCTATAAGAAATTTAGGGAAGATTCAATGCAAAATTCTCAAACTCTTCAATAAAATTGAAATGGAAGCAATACTCCCTAATTTATTCTTAGAAGCAAGTATTACTCTGATCCAAAACCAGAGAAAGACCCAATCACAAAAGAGAAATACAGGCCTATCTCCCTAGTGAACATAGATGCAAAAATCCTAAATAAGATATGACAAATAGAATGCAGCAAATCACTAAAAAGATTATATACCATTGCTTAGTGGGATTATTTGCCCCATGAATACAGAGATGGCTCAACATATGTAGGTCAATAAATGTGGTATACCACATCAACAGTGTCTAAGATGACATTCGCATGTTCATCACAATAGATGAACAAAAAAGCTTTTTTTACAAATTGCAACACGTACTTATGATAAAAAAAAAAAAAAAAAGCCCTATAGAAAACTGGAATAGAAAGGTCTTTCTCTCAATCTGATAAGAGCCATCTATGACAAACCAACAGCCAATATCATACTAAATGGACAAAAGCTGAAAGATTTCACTTTAAAATCAGGAACAAGACAAGTATATCCACTGTCACTACTCCTATTCAATATAGTTCTGAAAACATTAACCAGAGCAATTAGAAGAGTGAAAAACAGGCTAGCTGGGGTGGCACAGGCCTATAATTCCAGCACTTGGAAGGATGAGTCAGGAAGATCAATGTGAGTTCAAGACCAGCCTGGGCTACAAAAGTGAGCTCAAACCCAGCCTGAACTGCATAGCCAGACCCTGTCTCAAAAAGGCAAAAAGATAAAAAAAGTGAAAAACAAAAGAAATGAGAATAAGAAAGGAAGAAGTTAAATTATTATTTGTAAGTGACATGATAGTCTACGTAGAAGATGCTCAAAACTGTAACAAAAGACTTGTAGATGTAATTACCATATTCAGTTGTGTAGCTGGATACAAAATCAACACTCAAAAGTCAATGGCATTCCTGTAGATAATAAACTCACTGAGGAAATTAGGAAAACCACACCCTTCACAATAGCATCCCAAACAGTGAAATAATTAGGAATCAACCTAACAAAGGAAGCAAAATAATCTAATTATTGAAAATTATAATATTATGAAAAAGATCAAAGAGAATTTCAGAAAATAGAAAGGTATCCCTTGCTCACAGACGGGATGAACCTACACTGTAAATGCCCATTCTCTCAAAATTGTTATGCAGATTTAATGCAATCCTGATCAAAATTCCATTAGCATACCTAACAGAACAAGAGAAAATATTCATTAAAATTCACTTGGAAACCAAAGAAATCTAGAGTAGCAAAGGCAATCCGGGGCAACAAAGTTAAGGCAGGAGGCATCATAATCTCTGTCTTGAAATTCTACTACAAAGTTACTGTGATGAAATCAGCATGGTCCTGGCAGAAAAAGGAAAAAAAGAACAGACCTGAGGATCAGAGGAACAGATTAGGAGATACAGACATTACTGCAAATATATTCAGCCACTTTATCTTTGATAAAATGGCCAAATATGTTCAGTGGAAGAAAGATAACCTTTTTAATAAATAGTGCTAGAAAAACTGGCTCTCTACATGCAAAATACTAAAATGAGATTCATGTCTATCACCATGCCCTAAAGTCAAAATAGATTTAAATTTTTAAGTACTAAAATAGAAACAAGTAGAAATCTTGAAGGCAAAGGTATAGGCAGAGAGTTCATGAAAAAAACAAAACAAAAACAACAAAAACAAAAAAACCAACCCAGGCTGCAGGGGAAATGCTTTAATAAATTAACAACTTGGATCTCATCCAAAAAGCTTTTTCACATCAAAAGAAATCACCACAGAGTAAAAATGACAACCCACAAAGTGGGAAAAAAATTCAATGAATCATCGCTCAAAGGACTTGTATGTAGAACATGTTAAGGAATGAAAATATCAGACTGCCCAGATTCAGAGACCAACTCCAAAAAATATGCATCTGAGATGAATAAAAATTTCTCAGATGAAATACAAATGGAAAATAAATCAATGAAAAGATGTCCAACATCATTGGTTATTTGAGAAACACAAATTAAAGCAATACTGAGATTTTATCTTACCCCAAGAAAAACAGCTATCATCAGGAAATCAACCAACAACAGATGCTACATGGGCTGCAGGGAGAAAGGAGCCTTTCTCCATTGTTCATAGGAGTCTAGACTGGTATAACCACTGTGGAAATCAGTGTGAAGATTTCTCAAAACACTAGGATTGGCAGTCCCATTCAACCCAGCTACGCCCTTCCTCTGTATTTTTCCAAATGAATTGAAAACATCATACCACAGTGATATATGTGCACCCATGTATATAAATTTTTAAATCTATTTATAGCAGCACAATTTGTAACAGCTAAATCTAGAAAACAACCCAGATGCCCATCAACTAAGGAATGGATAAAGATGTGGTCTTTTTATACAGTGGAGTACTTAGTCAACTATAAAAAAAAAAAAAAAAAAGATAAATTCGAGACTTCTATAGTAAATGGATACAACTTGAGACCATTCATAGTAGTGAAATAAACCAGATGCACAAGTATAAACATTGTATTGTCTCAGGGCCAGTGAAATAGCTCAGGGTCTGAAGTGGCAAGCTTAGGCAGGCACAGGGGACTGCAATTTGATCCCCAGCACTACATGCCATGCCAGATTGCCAGATGCACCTTCAGGATGGGCTGAGCCAACCAAAAAAAAAAAAAAAAAGAAAAAAAAACATTATATTTTCTTCCTGGTATGAAAAACTGATGAGTAGGTAAGACCTGAAATGTACAATAGATACTGTGAAGTGGGGAAAAAAAGAATTGTGCAAAAGGAAAAAGAAAGGTAGGATGGAGGAAAGGGGAAAGGATAGAAGGGAAAAGGAAAAAAAGAAACTCAGTCATCCATAGTGTCTTAGTCTGTGGAAATGGAAGATTTGTGCTAATATTGTTTGGAGATTTTTTAGTGCCCATATGTTGTATTCTAAATAACTATCTTAAAGATAACAATATGCAATATATTAGCTATTTTTCTTCTATTATTTTGCTATGAAATTTTGTTTTTACTATTTTTCCATTAAAAAAGGAACATTTGTCAGCATCTTTAAAAAATCAGTGGGAAGAATTTACATTATTATAATTGAAAAAATTTAAATTATCTTGCTTGACAAAAATAGCTGATTCTCTTCTCTGCTTTTCCATTAAGTCAGCTGTGATTTACATAGTTTACACCCCACTGCACACTTAAAAGAGAATTAGAATGAAAAAGACAAATAATGGCATTTTATTGGGAACAAAGGTGTTATCCTGGAGAACTTCTGAAAAAGGTGAGATGAGTTGTCTACATTAGAACTTCAGGGCTGTGTCAGTGAGTATATGAGTCCTTTTTTGAGCATGTGACCCTTATTTTCAGGGAAGAACTTGATGCTGTAACTAATACATGCATGTCTTATTAACAACCAACTGTTTGGGCCAGGAGTATAGCTCAGTGGCACAAACACCTGTCTGGCAAGCTCAAGGTCCTGAGTTCAATTCCTGATACCAGTAATAATAATAATAACAATAACAATAAGTGAGCCTTGAGATGCATTCCTTTGGTAGAAAGATTAATTAAATCTAAATTTTAGATAAATGACAAATATTTTAGTATAAATATATTGGAAATAATGCCTGAAATATACACTAAAATTATTTGTTTTGTTAAACTTAAATTTTTTAATTAAAGAATTTTAAACATTTTAAATTTATTTTTGTGCCAGGGTGGTCCCTGCACATTTGCCTATGCTTGCCTAAGCAGGCTCTTTAGACCACTGAGCTATCTCCCTGAACTTTAAACATTTTTTTAAAAATGAAGCATTTTTAAAATTAAAAAAAAAAATTGAACTTCAAATTTAACTGATCCTTCTGTAGTGTTTTAAACTTTTTAAGATTATTTATTTATTTGATATAGGGTCACATTACGCAGATCAGTCATAGTGATCCTTCTGTCTAAGCCTCCCCAAGCCTGGGATTACAGGCATGTGTCACCATACCCAGTTTTGGTGTCCTACACAGTGCACCCAGAGTTTCAGTGTTGGCACAGAATGTGGTACTGGGTATCAAACCTGGGTCTCATGCTTGCCAGGCAGGCACTTAGACTGCCAAGCTATTTCCCCAGCCCTCTTTCTATGTTTTTATTTGCTAAATGTGGCAGTTCTGTTGGGTGGACTCTCTAATCAGTCTCATTCAAAAGATGCATGAACTGGAAGCATGGAGAGCTTAACTTTCTTGTCTAAAACTTTGTAGAAGAAGGGTGGAAAGCGAGGTCTCAAAGCCAGAAAGTCATGTGATTCTCCTCTTTGCTGCTTCTGTGGACCACATAAATGTCAAATTCCCCCAACCTGAACAAGAGCCAATTCACTGATGCCCTGGAATGTTGTACTGTAGAAATGTTTCAGTAGAAAAATGAGTACAAATTCTTTCCCCTCCAGAGGTATAGCTGATATTTCCATGGCCCAAGCATTCCTCTGTAAGTCAGGTAAACATAATCACTTCTATTGGACAGGATATTCCAAAGATTTAGGGATCACCTCCCAAAAGCTGGATTTCTCTTTGGTAAGGCTAAGTCTTTACTGCAAATATCACATCCCACCTCCCTGTACAACCTTGCACCTTCCCCACCAACTGGGACGTGGGCTAGATTCTTTACAACTGAGATCGCAGAGAGTGTTCCCAAGAGAGGAAATACTTCAATTTCCTGTCTCTCCATGTTTGGTATTGATATAGGTCAATAAAACTCCCAACCTGCTAGATGTCTGGTATGAGTTCATGTCCTCTAACATTGAAGAAAGAATTTTAGGAACAATGGAAGTTAAGAGCAGAATATATTTATTGGGGGAAAGAAAGCTTCTGTCTGGGAGAGAGAAGTGATCTCAAGTCGGTTGCTAAGGACCCTGCCTTTTCTAGGGATTTTTATAGAGCAAATCCACCACATGAGTCAGGTGAAAAATGGGAAGCATGGGAAGTCATGAAGTGGGCATGAGGTAGAACAAAACTATCACTGTCCAATAAGATTTTGAGTATAATTGTGTGGGGATAATGAGCATGACTGATTAAATCAGGATCAAGTGGGGAAGCAAGTCGTGTAGGAAATGAGTTTGACTACAGAACAGGTGCCTTTCCTGTAGGGGGCTGGATGAGTGGCTCTTCCTGGCTTATCAGGGTGGTAGAATCCTACCTAAAGTAGCAATTCCTGATGTCTATCCTTAGGGTAGTATGTGGGTGCATTTGTTTTATCTTTATCTTGAGGTCTGGCTCACAGTGGAGGTGTCTGTCTGCCTCGCAGGTGCAAGTCATCTCATCTTCTGCAGAGCTCCATTGAGGGCCTAGCCCTATCTGACTGCCTATGCTATTTTATCTAACAGTATCAGGCACATTTTCCTGCTTTAGGGGAGTCACTTTCTTTCTCCACTGAAGTGTGGTTTCCTCAGTGGCCCCCAAAGAATATTACCATCAAAATCTGAGTTTAACTTCATTCTAAGAGATGTATGCATGAGGAAGAGGGCATCATGTCCTTAACAACCTCAAATACTTGTTCACAACGTTCATCACAAGTCATTATTCTCTGCTATTAATGTAAGTCTATAAAATTCCCTTAAAAGATTGTCCAAAATGCATACAGATGGGCCAAGTTGGGGAGGGTGGTGTAACTCATTACGTGTTACAGTGGTTGACATACCATTCATTTGTAGATTGCTTGCAAGTTTGCAAAGCCTTTTGGTATGCACTACTTCACTGAAAGATGCCAACAGTTGGTATTAGGCAGGAAGGTGGAGTTTGTACTCCCTTTTCAGAGATGAGAAAATTGATTCTCATAGGGCTGAACATCTGGTCTGAAGTCATATGGATAAGTTTTTTGTCTCCTGATCTATTATCTTTTTTCTTTGTCATAATACACCTCCAATAGACTCCTAGATTCTCTTTCAATGTAAACAATGCAATTTAGTACTTATATACTAGTTGATGTACAGTGGGCTACATAACAACTTAGAATTTACTTGATAATAGTATAAATTTGTGATGAATTATGATATTATGTACAGGAAGATTTTGTGATTGAATGCTTAGTTAAGATACTTATGCCTTTCCTGACTTCAATAAGTGAGTGCATATTCTCATTGACAGCATACTTCGTTTTTCCAAACATGAGCAGTAATATTTCTCCTCTGACCACCCTCACCACCACTGCCACCAAATAAAGGCCAGATATTTTAGAATAAGAAGGCCACCTGTTTTATCTATGTAGGTTCATACACAAATGCCCTTGTACTCAGAAAAAAATTGTTACAATAAAAGCTGAATAAAATTAGTGAAGATCTTACATTGGTTTCGAAAGCATTAACAAACAGTGATTAGGGCTCCCTGCTTTTATTTAATTTATTTAAATTTTATTTTATTTTGAGACAGGGTCTCGCTGTGCAGTTCAGGCTGGGCTTGAGCTCACTTTGGTAGCCTAGGCTGGTCTCGAACTTGCACCGATTCTCCTGCCTCAACTTACCAAGTGCTGGGATTACAGGTGTGAGCCACCATGCCCAGCTTTGGGCTCCCTGCATTTAGAAAACCTGTGTACAGTAGAGGCAATAATATCACTGAATAGCTGTTACTGGGGAAAAAATTTGAAAACCATCACAGCCTTGAATGAGTTGCCCTTGAAAGTGAGTTCTCAGGTCTAGGCTTGACTGAGTCTTCTCTATCATGCAGACTTGAACCTCATTTACAGACTTGTCTCTTTGTGTACCTTAGCTTTACCTTAAACTGATCAGCCTTTCCCAAGTCCTTGTAAATGATCAGGTGAAATACATATATTATAATCACCTGAT
Source organism: Myocastor coypus (assembly GCA_004027025.1). Lineage (NCBI taxonomy): Eukaryota > Metazoa > Chordata > Mammalia > Rodentia > Myocastoridae > Myocastor > Myocastor coypus. The sequence goes on along the minus strand of PVJA010006621.1, from coordinate 8,362 downwards.
CTGGCACAGAGTTTTGGAATAAAGGTTTGAAAGCAGAACCTGTAGTAGTTCTCTGCAGTGGGGAGAGCCTCAACCACAATGTTGGAGCCCTGGACAGATTTTCTCCTTTTAGTTCTTAGGGGTATTTTTCTTCCTTTATCACAGGCGCTTTTGGACTGGAGAGAAATTACCTGGGAAAATCTTTAAAAGGTATGGCATAAATTTGAAGAGAAAATAAGTATATTAGAATTGCAATACTTGTTAAAATTATCTCAGAGACTGAAACAATGTGGAAGTGTCAGTGTGGTGTTACTACACCAATGTAGAAACCCATTTGATGATATCAAGTGAGTGACCATGGATCCCACTGGAGCAAAAGTCTTGGACACAGAAGTTTCAATTTGAGTAGGAAATGATGCATAGCTTATGTGGGGAGACAGACAAACATAAACTGGGGAGGAGTACAGTGCACTGGTCAGCTTTTCCTTGCTGAGGCAGAATACTTGACAGCTGCAGCTTAACAGAGGAGAGGTTTCACTGGACTGTGGTTTCGTAAATATCAGGAACAGCTCCAAGGCAGAAGGGTGTGGGAGAAGAAAACTGCTCAACTCTGCTCCACTCTGGGTTTTTTTGTTGTTGTTGTTTTGTTGTTGTTGTTTGTTTGTTTGGTTGGTTTTTTTTTTTTTTCAGAACCGGGGATCAAACTCAGGACCTTGCACTTACCAGGCAGGCATTTGTGCTCCTGAGCTATCTCCCCAGCCCCTCTGCTCGACTCTTGACCCCCAAAATACAGAGCTAGGGAAGAATAACAGCCTGAAAAAGGACCAGAGCAGAGAGATGCATAGAGGGCCTGCCCCTAGGGCTGACTTTCCTCAGCGAGGCCCCGCCCCATAGCAAAGTCATCGAGAAACCTAGAAACTCCATGATGGACTAATTCAGTGATAGTGCCCTGTGGTCTAAGTACATTCTGTAAGCCCCACCTCTGAGCCCATTAGTTTGGGCAGACATTTTTAATCCAAACATGTTGCCAGGGAAATAAGAATAGATCAGTATGGTTAGTGGCACCTAAATTGTGCTCTTCTTTGGGAGGGGCTTAAATGTAAGTTTCCTGGTGGTAAGGTTTCACAAGAGACCATTTCAGCACAAAGGTCATTCTTATCATGATAATTGAACCCTACTGTGCTCCTGAGGCCATCAACTGCTGTTTCTAGAAAATTTTAAATCTCCAATTAGTATCTTTTTTTTTTTTTTTCAGGACTGGGGTTCAAACTCATAACCTTGCACTTGTCAGGCAGGCACTTGTGCCACAGAGCTATCTCCCTAGTCCCTCCAATTACTATCGTTTCTATTAATGAGACAGAACCGGATTAATTATATTTGAATGTGATCATCAAAATTAAATCAGTTCCATGGTCTTTTTGTTGGCACTTCCCTTAGAGAAGAGCTAAAATTACTTTGTGTGTGGATAGCTTGACAGCTAATTGCCTAAAAAATAAGTAATAAATATATAGATTTATTTTCTGTAAATAGTTATAGAAATATAGCCACAAAGAAAAAGAAGCAACTACCCAAGTAAACTACTGCCAAGACATTGGTAGTAATTGGTAGTAACTGTTGTGGTGAAAAAAGGATTCACTTTTTTTGCCTTTCCAATCTCTCCACAGATCTGGGAAAGCATTCTGAGTACACCTCAAGCAATTGTTCCCTCAGTAGCTCAGAGAACCCATACGCCACCATTAAAGACCCGCCTGTGCTGCTCCCTAAAAGCTCCGAAAGCGGCTACGTGGAGATGAAGTCACCAGCGCGACGAGACTCCCCATACGCAGAGATCAGTAGTAGCTCAGCTTCAGCCAACAAGAATGTCTATGAAGTTGGTGAGTACTCCTGACCATAGGATTGTGGGCTGGGGACGTAGCTTTGATTCCTGGGACCACATGCCATGCCGGCCTTGGATCCCTAGGTGTGCCCTGCTGGCCACTGAAACCAGGTGTGGCAGTCCTTGCTTGTAATCCCAGCACTGGGGAGGCTGAGACAGGAGGATCAGTAAGCTGCATAGTGAGATCCTGTACCAAATAAATAAATAATTTTTTACAGTTTTAATTTTTATTTTTTATTACTTTTAATAAGAAATAACAATATAATAGCTTCAAAACACATTAGTAGTACACTAGTAATAATTGACACATTGTATACTGTTGTCCTCCTAGTAGTTATACAGAGCACAGGGTGTAGATATGATAAATTTTCTAATTGATATTGGTAAGGAAAGAAAAAAATTTCTTCTCTTTGAACTGAGAGGAAGTAGTTGTATACATAGTCCAATGTTTCATAATTGCATTAGGTTACTGGTAATAAGTCACTCATTGTACCTTTTAAAATTTTATTTTATTTTTTATATATTATGGCCAGCTCAGCCTGCCCTTAGGGTGGGGCTGGTGTAGCATGCGATGTTGGGGATTGAACTGCAGTTTCTGCAGTTGCCTAAGCTTGCTTAAGCAGGTGCTTTAGACCACTGAGCCATTTTGCCAGCCCCCTATAAATAAACAATTTTATTTATTTATTTATTTATTTATTTATTTATTTTTCTTGTTTCAGAACTTTTGTTTGCTTATTTATTTATTTTTATGGCTGGCACAGCCTGCCCTCAGGGCAGGGCTGGCGCAGCATGTGGTGCCAGGGATCGAACCGCGGTCCCTGCAGCCACCTAAGCTTTCCTAAGCAGGCGCTTTAGACCGCTGGGCCATCCTGCCAGGCCCAATAAATAATTTTTAAATAAGGAAATATCTGATTTGGGGCAACAGTCTTAAAGTTCAACAGATTGGACCTAAATACAGATTTAGGTCTAATCTTTTTTTTTTTTTTTTTTTTTTTTTTTTTTTTTTGTCTTTTTGAGACAGGGTCTCGCTATGCAGTTCAGGCTGGCCTTGACCTCACTTTCATAGCCCAGGCTGGTCTTGAACTCGCACCGATCTTCCTGCCTCAGCCTCCCGAGTGTAGGTCTAATCTATATGTACAGTAATCATATTAATTGATACTAAGTGATATTTTCAGAGAAAATATCACTTAGCAATTTTAAAACAATTTTTCTTAATTCCCACCTGGTCATCCATCTTTTGTTTTGTAACCATAGCAAATATTTTAGCATACATGTGGAATTGTGTATGTATCATATCAGCTTATATACCGAGTTAGCCAAAACAAATACTTCAAGTGATTAGACAGGTGTCTCTGCTTTGTAGCCATATTTATTATATTAATATAATGCTCTTAGCAGGATTGTAACACTTTGTTTTAAACTTGCTCACTGTATCTATAATATTCTCAGAGACAAATCTTGTACCACTTAGTAATATATCAATTTGAAATTATGGTTATACTGACTGGCCTTTTAAGTATAACTTGGGAAAAGATAAAACATACCACAACAGCCATAAGCTTGACAGTAGGGCTGTTTTAATTTTTTTCTGTCACTCACTAGCTCTCTCTTAGTATCTCAGTATTTATGATTTTTAATTTGAAAAATTCTTTACAACCTAAAAATTAAGTGACCAGTTTTACACTAGAAGTTTATTTTATGCCATAGACATGTCACTGAAAAAAAAAAAGAAATGCTAGCTTTAAGACACTAAGGTGGCTTTTCTTGTTTGTGATGTTCCTGCCTCAGCCTCTTGAATGCTGGAATCATAGAAATTTTCCACTACACCTGGCTAAGATGGCTTTTTAAAAATGGAAACTACAGTGAGCTAAATTTCTTTCTTCTTAAATCTGTAACAATAATCTCTTTAAACTGTCCCTTAAGTAGCAAGATAGACACTCAACTCAGGGAGTAAATCTTGAATCTTAAAGTTGTTATAATGTTGAATGTTTCCATTAATTGAGTTAACCTTCAAGAACTTTGATCTGCTCACCTGCTGAATCAGGAGTTTGGACTAGATCATTCTCAAGGTGGTTTTGAGACAAAAGCTCATATCCAGGGATTTTACATGATGGTTTCCTCCTAAATTATGGTTATCCTTTTGTTTTGAATATCGTGTTTGTGTGAGTGCAAATTGGCCTGACAACTATAGAGTCACCACGCCATATGATTAGGAAAGAATTGTGCTTTTTAAAAGTAGTATTGACTTACATTTTTATAAATGTACTTCTTACATGTTTGATATTTATAAGGAATTACATATGTCTTCTAACGTATTGCCCTTGCTGATAAATTAATCTGTCTTTGCTTACCACAGAACCTACAGTCAGTGTTGTACAAGGAATATTCAGCAACACTGGGCATCTCACCCAGGATCCATATGACCTCCCAAAGAACAGTCACATCCCTTGTCACTATGACCTGCTGCCAGTGAGGGACAGTCCATCCTCCTCCAAGCAAGAGGATGGAGGTGGCGGCACCAGCAGCAGTAGTGGTAGCAGCAGCAACAGTAATACCAGCAGCAGCAGTGGCAGCAGCAGCAGTGAATGACACCAAAGGACCACAGGGTGACCACTGGAACCTTTTTCAGAAATGCAATCCAGTTCTTCTCCATCCATTCACTTCTTCATCAGTGAATGTTAATCAAGTTGGTAGGCATTGTTGGATGTGAATTAGAAAGCTCAAAGCCAAGGCTAGCACTGATGTAGGTGCTTTTTGCACAAACGGCTTGAAAGGAGATAGCACTGTGATTTCCTATTTGTTGTTAGTTTTAGAACTGCATCCATGAAGCATGACTTCTTGTAAGATGTTGGCTAAAAGCATGAACTTGTAAATCTCTGTTGGAGACATGGGTTGCAGTGGACATTAGCATTATTGCTTGGGAAATAACAGCTTAAATTTTTTTCTCCTTTGCATCACAGAGCTATGACCAGGGTTGGGTAGTTTCTGAGAAATTTGAACCATAAATGTAGGATCCACTAAACATGCAAAAGACAAAGGTCATATTGTTGAGTCTTCATTATTTAATTTTTCTCAATTCTGGACTCAGAATCGATGGACTTGTAGGAATGTAGGAAGACATATTCTGTCAGGTGGCAATACTGGATAAACTGGAAAAAAAACACTAGAAATAAATAGCAAATTTAAATACAAAAAATTTAGAGTTTTTTAGGATGAGAAAATGTACAATTAGAAATATTGTAGAAATAGTAGAAGTATTGCAGAAGTCAGCACACAAATGTACGAGGCAGAAGTGGACTTTTTCTGTGATCCTCAGCTCACTTTGGATCCATGACATTCTTGATCACTGTCCTTTCCATGCATATTTGTCATTTGAGACTCATAACATATCGGTAGTGATGTCATAAATCTGGAAAGGAAATAATTTTATTTTTGACATACTGGACTGAGTATGTAATGATTGGAAAAGGTTGTACATTTTACATGTAAAAAGATGCTTCAGTTTTGTAAACCATTAGTAATACGTACTGTAATATAGAATTAGCAGAAGTTTTGATTAATTTTCCCTTAAAAGTGATCTAAATATTTTTGTGCATATTTGAAAAGGGGCACTTTCCTTTTATTAATTGTTGACTTAGAGAAACTATGCTTAAGCTGGTCTTTTGCATTGCTAATATGACATGTATCCCATTTTTTATTAATTTGTATTTTCATTAAGTTGTATATTCTATGTTTTGTAGTGTTTGAAATGTTAATGAAAAGCTATTGTACATTCATTTCTCTTATTATTGTCATCCATATTTTGCTTGATTAAAATGTATTTTTTTGTTTTAGAGGGAAGAAATGAAAACATATAACTTAAAAAAATTGAACCCTACCACAGTAGTGCTATAACCATAGATGAATAGTTTTTAACATCCCCAAATGAAGTGTCTTTTGATCTTTTGATTCCCTGAGGCTTTGTTAAATAGGAGGAAGAAAAATATTGAATACCACTGTTGGATCTTCCTAAGATTTAAATTATGGTCATTGTATAATTGAACATCCGAACTGTAACATGTGTAGAACGAGGGCATTACTAGTAGTTATCCTGAAATGAGCATAAGCCTGAACCATTACAGGCAAACCAGAGCAGGAGCTTATCCTGTGCACACTTACACCATAGCATTTTTCACTCAAAGTAGTTGTCCTGTGAGAATGTCAAGATCATGCAGCTAGGCGAGGTTTTGATCTGCATGAGCAAGCAGAGAGACTGAAAGGCTGAATAAGGAAGAGGCTATAAGAGGTAATCAGTGGTCTTTCATCTTTTAAGACATGAAACCCTGTGTAACATTCTATCGCATTGAGTCAGTAACATTTGGTAAGGTGCTGCACCTCAGTAGTGTCCATAAGGCATTATTCCTGCTAATTACTGAGTAGGGAAATCCACTTTTCTCATGCCACACACTTCACCCATGATGGTTTGATCAGCACAGCAAACATACCTAGTACACTCACTTCTATAGCGACTGCTTCTTTTAAGGAACCCTAAAGTTAATTCAAAGCAATAGATAATTTTCTGGAATACATACTCCAGTAGACATATGGACCTTTGACTCTGGGATTGGGCTTTAAGTAAGACACAAGGAGGTCAGTGGCTACAGCAGTCCTTTTAGCTGACGACCAGGACAGTTTCCCTTGCTTTTAAAGGTGCATCATCACAGAACTCCATGGGAAGTTTGTGTGTCCTCGTTAGTCCCTGGAGGTGGGTTTTAAAAATCCATTTCTTTTTTTCATTCTCCTTATTTTAAAATATGCAAGGTAATAGTAATATAAGTATAGAATCTGGACAACAGATGTGGACTCCAAAAGTCTAGTGATGCCCTGCAATATTTGAACAGGGGACAATTCTTACTCACCAGTATTCACTTTTTAAACATAGGAACACATGTAGCACTTTGACTGTTGTAGAACTACGTGTTACGTATAAAAGGTCTGATGAAACGACAACACTTTTAGATTTTTTAAAATATAATTTCTCTCCTATATCTAATACTAGTCAAAGCACTGAATGAGTTTAGGGATGCTTTGTAAAAGTCATTCATAGAAGAATGTAAGCCAAACTATTGTGCTTTTCCTGGAAGTTAAAGTATCAGAAAATTATAAATTATTTATATTTAAATATACATCATCAAAATTTGCCCAAGTGATAACTCACATTCTTGCTTTAATAAGTGGAATATGTTATATGTGGTTGATCACATAATAAGGAAACTTCCAATATTTTTACTGGTTGACATTAGTTACTCCTCTGTTGCACATAATAACATTAATAGAGTTTAATGTATTTAACCAGTTGGAGGAAAATCAACCATATAATTTTACAAGAATAGGACAATGTAATCTTCTCAGCCAAATCCATTAGTAGAATGTGTGTTGTGAGAAATACTGAAGCTATGAAAATTTGGTCATCTTGACTTCAGTGCATCACAGTAATGGCAAATTGAAATTTTTTAAAACCAGAAATATTGTATTGACTGACCACACTTTGATATTATTCTGTCCCACTCTTTTTATTGTATATTGTTTGTAGTGTTCCAATTAAACAAGACAGTTTTATCAATAATTTCCAGGATTAAAAAAAAAACCATAGAATATTCAAGAGTCAAAGCAATAGAATTCATATTGATGTAAGTCCCCTCTACACTCAAAATAAAAAAAAATTAAATTGAGTTTTAAGGTGACGTTTCTTAAAATAATGTATCTTCTATCTCTGGGTAATATGTCCTTAATATTTAAACCTAACACTTAGGAAGTATTTGGGTCTTACAGACTTTATGTCATGGAAGGGAACAAAAAAAAAATGTGAAGCTCATGTTATGGATAGACACTTGTACTTATTAATTATAGTTGTTCAGCAAGCCACACCCCCTCTTTTCTTATCTTTTTGAGACAGAGTCTCACTATGCAGCTCAGTCTGTCCTGGAACTCACTCATTATAATCCTCTGCCTCAGCCTCCTGAGTACCAGGCTTATGGGTCCATACCCTTGTGCCCAGCCTCTAAGCTGCTCCTTTATAATCCTCTTGGTACTGGTATCCTCATTTATTCTAGTTTTTTGCATAATGTAGGGTTCATTTTGATAAGGAGAAATCACAATATATATATTTTAAGAAGAAAAAACTCAAAATATGTTAGTATTTATTAGGTCATAGCAAACAATGCTTTCATAATGATGAATATGTCTATTTTCCAAAGATGGTGAACTTCTATCAGTATTAGTTTACACTGTCATCTATATCACCAAATGCATCTATAGATTAATGTAATAAACTTGCTAAAAATTTCCAAGTAGTGCTTATTTCTAGATCTGACTTTACTGTTGAATAAGAGGAAAAGACTTAATATCCTACTGGGTAAACAATGTATTTGTCATGTGTAACTTCATAGTACCTTACATATACATTTAAAAACACACACACAAAACAGTAACACTATCTTATTTATTTATTTATTTATTTATTTATTT